>CAIGRP010037586.1:0-11960 GCA_903798385.1 Fraxinus cuspidata
CCGGAAAAATTTAGCCTATCAAACATTGCAAAAGTTGGAAAATGGAACATGGAAAATGTTTCCAATCAAACAGGGCCTAAACTTTCCATTCCATATTTCAATGAAGTGTTGCCTCGTTTGACATGAACTGTCTCCACACACACACATAAACTTATATTGTTAGGAAAATTTTAAGAATTTAACGATTTTATTCGACATTGATGGTCTATGCTCTCAATGTTTGCAAATAATAAAGTGTACCTATTTTTCTTCTTCAATATTCTAATTCAATTCAATACAAATATAGTATCTGTTTGAGCCACATTATAATTATTCTACTCATTTTCAACCACACATTCTTTAATAAAATAATATTTTTTTAACTCGTCAATAACCTTTCTTTCTTTTTCAACCACATATTCCTCATCACATCACATAAAAAAATAAATTACCTCCTAAAAAATGTGCATCAAACACAATAAATAAAATGTATTTTATAACTGTGAATAACGTAATGACATGTTTGAATACTTTTACACCAAAAGCTTGTTTGGTATAACTATTTCAATCTAGAGCTTTTATTAGTAGAGCGTTTTCAAGAAGAATTGTTGTTAAAAATTTGTTACTGTTTGCTTGTCAAAACAAGCATTGAATCGAAGCATTTAAATCCAAACTAAAGAACACCATTATAGAATATCTTCTAGTGGGAAAATTGATTTAGAAAAATTACTTAGCATGTTTAGTATGAAATAAACTATATAAGATAATGTCATTTTGCGACTATCTCTAATTTTGTAAGTACGGAATTTAATAAATTCATGATGCGTTTTTCGAATGTAACAAGGTACTCTTATGGTTGTCACATAGAACTAATTCTTATTAAACTAGCCCTCGAAAGATAAGTTTTATTGGACAAAATCGGAAAGGGACATTTCATATTTGCCTACACGAAACCTTAAAGAGACTAAAATTTTGTCAAATTTGACGACATAAGATAATGCCTTTACAAACTAGATAATATGCAAAGAATCTATTAATTAATATTATAATAAATTGCTTAACAATTATTTCTTGTCACTTTAATAATAGGAATTATAAAATTGGGTCTAGTTACACTGATTTAGACCGGAAAGGCATTTAATTATTTAACTATAGCAAATTGATGAAAAAAATTATTTTAATTAGGTGGAATTAATTGATCTAGAGAGATTAATCAGGACAATTAAAAACATCATTTTGCTAGTATATCGACACAAGCATTTTTATTTTTATTTCTTTTGGCACTCGGTTGCTTCGTCTTAAGTCAAATTCAATTTATTTTTTCAATATGAAAATCTTAGTCGAGACGTTGATGAGATCCATCCTATCATGAAAATATCTTGAAAAGTAAACATCTCGGTTCATTTATAAATTTCTATAGAAATCTCGGTTCATTTATAAATCGTTCATTGATAAACATATAAATAATTAAACCCCATTAGACGGGTCACCGCGTTCTCATTTTTGGTCGTGAAAAGTACATCTACCAGTTGAACAACTTGTGACATTATGTCTTACTTAAATTGACTAAAATTATAGAAATTTTCTTCTAACAAGTTACGTACCCAATGGAAGTTAGATATCCACAATTTTGTTATTTTGTATAAGGAGCACCAAACATGTAGATTCTACAAGATTTCTCCAATATGGTAAAACTCACTTTGGAAAAATGGATAATCTGTTCAAAATTGGCCGCTCTACAAAACTCATCGATTCACTTCAAACTTTTTTTTTTTTTTTACTTATTTAATTTTTTTTATCACTGATTCACCCAATTACTTTTTCGTGACGATGCTCAGGCAGATTTTCGAAGTTTTTGGACTCATTCTTTCTTGGTTTAGAACATTAATGGAGAACTTATTCAAACATTTTAACCAGTCAAATTGTTGTTTTATAATGAAAAATTGAAATAATGATTATAAATGAAAAATAAGTATTTTTTAAAAAAATATAAGAGGGAAATTGTAAAATATTGATTTTAATGAAAATGATGTATTTTTCAAAATATATAATATAAAATGAGGTATTTCATAAAATGAATAAATTTTCTCTAAACGTGTAATCATTGCTTGAAGATAATTAATCAAATGGCGATTAGTTTCTTTAATCCATCCAAATAGTTTATGTCCTCAAAAGAGTCAAAACAAGAAGAAGAAGAAGAAGAAGACAAGATACCTTAGTTGAGAAGATAAATTACAAATTTAGATATTCTTTCACTATTTCATGGGTTCATAAAGGTGGTGGTTGAAAATATAGAACTCATAAAAGTTGAAATCTATCTACATTCTTGTCACTCCCCCTTCTCTTACAAGTAAATTTAATCTGTGATTACTAAACTTTTAACGAAATCTCAATTGGTTCACGTCGAAAAATATTTGCAAGATTTGAGACAATGAAGAATGATCCACCTATCCGGACTAGCAAGAAGAAGAAGAAGAAGAAATATGATAGCGTTCACGTAGAATGCTATCTTTAAAGTGTATTTGCTACGTCTCCTCGATTGAGATGCTTTAAAATCTCCCAGCAAATAACTTTAGCAGATTCTCCAAGCCTCGAACCAGATTACAAAAGCAAAACTGAAAATCGGAGAATACGAACCAAGAACTTTTACGAAAATCCGAGTTTGGTGTTTGAAATTGATGTAAATAGTTTGATACAAGTTTGTGAAAGATCATTGTTTTTCCCATCAATTCTAAGATCATATTTAAAGTTAATAACGATCACAATCTCATGACGAAAAAAACTCCTTTTGTGCCAAACAAATTACCCCATGCCAACAGGCCTCGAGGCATCGCAGATTTAAATTCACCGGTCTGTAACATTTCGTCACCCATTGACACCAAAACTGGCAGAAATTTCTTTGTTCGCAGTTATTCCATAATTTATCTTCAATGTAATCATTTTAGTATATGATATCATATAAAACGAAATTAGTAAAATAAGGGTTATGACAACGTCTTTGAATTTAAGGCATATATTTTTTAAAGCTTTTATGATGTGAAGTTATGGTAAGTTAGCATGACATACAACTGTTACGTGAAAGATTCGTTGCAGTATGACTGCTAGTTAAGTAGTTTTCATCATCTTAGTAAATGGTAGATGACAATGCGGTCAAATTTAAAACTAAACATTGAAGTTCAATGATCCTATTGAGGTTTCGCTGAAATCTACTTTTTTGTCACCTCTCTCTATCTATTTATCTATGTACACATATATGATCTTGATAATAATGCCTCCTTTTTGGCCAATAGTAAAATTGTCTATAGGCTCCTTTATCATAAAGAAAAAAAATCTTTAACATTGAAAATTGATACATCAGCCATGTTACGTACCATTACTAAATCAGCCATGCAAAATCAAGGAACATGCATTCTATGGTTTTCCTACCATCAAACAATAACATGTTAGAAAAAAAGTACTAAATCTTATCTTTTTACATATGTCATTGTTCCACTTTGACATAGAAAAAAAATATTAATAAACAAGGGAATTAATAAAGCTAGGCAATATACTTTTTGAAGATGTTAGATTTAAGAATGGTAGATTCTTCTAAACAAAAGAGAGAATGCTCTGTATAAAAGCGAGAAACAACAATAGAAGTTTACTACTTCACCTACGTGTATAGGTAAAGATGAGAAATTCACATTGATGTTACGGATTAAGAGCTATTTTTAATTATTGAGAGAAATATAACGAGAAGCGGAAATTGAAAGCAAGTAAAGAATACATGATCTAGATTGGTTTGCTGATCTCAATGCAAGAGTTCGGTTACTTACTGTAATTATTCCTTTTAAATTTTGACAATTTTTAATGTTTTTAATGAAAAATCTGACGGATCTTGACGGTAAGGAGATTTTTCGCACAAAAGGTTTCAAATATGGGGTTTTCTAACATTTCTAGAGAATTTTCTGCTATTAATCTAAAGAAAAATAATATAATTGGTGAAGGATTGAAGTCTCTCTCTCTCTCATACAAAAAAAAAATTGTATCAAAGTAATGAAATAAACAATTATGACGGACTCAAATTGTATTTTTACGGAACTCAAACCTCCAAAAACATACAAATATTAGATAATTTCTTCTTTCTTTCTTTCTTCCATTTCATTTCTTTGGCACTCTTTAAATAACCCATTAACTATTTCAGACTCGTTCAACTAAAGCAATAAATAACATAAAATCTTACAAATAAAATTGCTCTAAAAAACTTAAATAGATAATAAGGATTGGATTAAACTTAATAGCTATTTTCTATGATGTCTTTCCAAGGTTGATGAATTTATTTTTAATACAATAAGAGAAGAAAATGATAATTAAACAAAAAAGTAAATGTAGAAAAAAAATAAAAAGGAAAAACTATCTTTAGTATCTCTTTACACGACAGAGAACATGACGCTCATGCATACATGTTCCTATAAGCTTAAACAGACAGTTGCCACTAGATTTGGTACCTCGACAAAGATTATAATTTCTTCTAATAAAGTTTCCAAAGAGGATTTGACATTTATCATTTAATTCTTCTAAAGAAGAAGAAAAGTAAAATCAATCTTTGAATGTCTACATTTTTTCACTTAAAAGTAAAATCATGGTTTTCTTTTAGTTCAGTAGAATTTTTTTCTCGTCCCTCTAACTCCGCCCCTGATGTTCATCGTCTTCATTCGCCTTTGCATTTTGAATCCTCATCAATGGTTGTGGTTTCGCAACTCAAATTCATCAATCAAATAAAAATCTATGCCATCAACAATTTCCTCGAGTTAACGTGCATTTGACCTCACCATGCACCCAGCAATTCCTTTTTTACTTGCATTTCATATTCTCAATTAGCCTTTAAAAAGAGAATAATGTTAGATATACATTCTCTGTGACATTGTGGTTGACATCCCTCGACTAACCTTAGCATCCATCACCAACCTCGAGCAACAAACCTCATCCGGACAACTACCTAGTCATCATTAGTCACCATACATCGAGTATAGAATCCTTGTCACTCATTGTCACTTCCATATTCAATTGTAGATGGCGAACGCGTAAACTTATGACCAAACTCCAAATACGAAAAATCAATTGCATCATCTACTTCCTCATTATAGCCAAAGGCACCTTCGGCGCCTCACTTACCTTCACATAGAACGGTTTAGCTTCATGCCTAAACTCACGGATCGCAACTTCTAGATGCAACAACGTATGTGTGCACGATGGCTTGTTTGTCAACTACTAACAAGTTTCAGCTACCTTTTTGTA
Source organism: Fraxinus cuspidata (assembly GCA_903798385.1). Classification (NCBI taxonomy): domain Eukaryota; kingdom Viridiplantae; phylum Streptophyta; class Magnoliopsida; order Lamiales; family Oleaceae; genus Fraxinus; species Fraxinus cuspidata. Next base: position 5,257 of record CAIGRP010037586.1, read on the forward strand.
TCAAGAAATGATTTGAATACGCATAAGAAAGTAGATGATTCTCCTTTACACAACATCAACATGTGTTATTAACTATTGCCATGCATGTCGACACTGTCCTCTTCTCTTTTTCCTTTCTTTTTTTATTTTTTCTAATTGTTGAGCACATATGTTGACTCACACGAAATAATAGGCTAATTATTTCATAAAAGTTGAACGATTTTAGTTTATTTATCTTTACATATATCGGAAAAGATCAATCATGCTACAAGTATGGATTCTGTCAAATTAATTCGGAAAAGATAGTTTAGGACCTAGATGCGAGGAAAAAAATAAGTGAAGCCCAAGTGAGACAAACGTCTGGGGATTGGGTATGAGAACTTTCCAATTTTTTATGAGGAAAGTGAGGGAAGTAAAAGAGACAGCAGATAATTCTTTTTACATAAGAAAGAGTGTCAGAAGTGGGATTTGAACCCACGCCCTCTCACGAGGACCAGAACTTGAGTCTGGCGCCTTAGACCACTCGGCCATCCTGACACTTTGTTCATTTGTAGTATTGTTTTATTATAAATATGTAAATCAACAATTAACTATTATTTTTTTCAAACATATTTAACTAATATACTCTTTGATCAATAAAAATGTATTTCCTTTTAAGTAAATTTATCAATACGTAAATTTTTAATCTTATTCAAAAATTCACCGAGTCCAATTAAAGAAGGGTATGAAAGAGATGAAAAGGTAGTAACTATTCCTTTTTGCATATGGAAATGCAACTTCACTTAAGTAATTTAACTAAATGATTAAGTTAAAGATAATCTTTATATAAGTAAAACATCGAAAATAGAAAATGTTTTTAAAGCCGGAAAAATCATCATTTTTCACTTTTACAAAATTCATGATTTGTGTAATTTTGGCATTATAGTAGTACATTGAGCGCTACAAGAATTATTAGATCATAAACAGTTGCTCATTTGACCCCAATACCGGCCAAGGAAGTTGCGCCATCGGTGATTGCGGCCCCAATAAGGTGGAATGCAACGGCATCGGCGCAGCACCGCCGACACTAGCTGAATTCACGATCGGATCGGGTATGAATACGGGTGCCTAGGATTTGTACGATGTTAGCCTTGTTGACGGGTAAAATTTGCCGATGATCGTTCAGGCGAAAGATGGAATGAGCGCATGTGGTTCAACCGGTTGCGTAACTGATTTGAACTGGATGTGCCCGAATGAATTGCGGTAGGAGTAGGAGACTTGCAAGCATGCAACAGTGCATGTGAAGCGTCGGGGAATCCAGAATACTGTTGCAGTGGCTCGTATGGTTCACTCATCACATGTTGGCTGTCAGTTTACTCGGAGATTTTCAAAACCGCGTGTCAAAGATCATACAGCTACGTGTAGGATGATGCTACGAGTACATTTACATGTAAAGGAGCCGATTATACGATTACATTTTGTACTTCACTAACAAGGTAAATTGATACTTAAAAGTTACTTTTAAGTTCAGACTCTAAGGGGGGAAAAAATGCCAAATTTGTTAGTAAAAAAATTAATTTTGAAAAATTAGCTACTTAAAGAGCATAGTGACCCTTTCTATTTATCTTGCTATGGTACATTAGATGATGTATTTTCTGACTACTTTTTCACATGCAGTCAAAAATCTTCAAGAAACTCTTTCTCGCCGGAAACCACTATCGGAACGACCAATGAACCACCAGCAGAGATAGTCGACGGTTCGGGTTCCGACTCACAAGACAATAGCCTCCCTTCATGGCTGCCAAATTTCGTCACCGAAGATTCTTCAACGACCATATTAAAATTGCCTTGCATTTTACTCTTTTTGGTAGCCTTTTTCATACTCTTTTTTCTTTGCATGTAATTCACAAACACTATACATTTGGCCGCCATTGCAATACAGATTGTGAAGCACAATTTTCTTAGGCATTTGTATAGAAACCTAAGTTAATTTATTATTATTGTTATTAAAGGACATAACATATGTTTTTTCTTTCGAGTTTTTGAATATTTTGTATGGACAATCGAAAATTCGAGACTTTCTAACACTATTGTAGTATGTTGAGCGTGTTAAATTGGGCATTATTGAACAAGTTCTAACGTGTCTTAATCTTTTTCAATGTTGTGCGTACAAAGTAATGTATATTTTATGGACGACTAGATAGTATTAGAAAGAGAAAAGAAAAGTTAAACTGGACATGCACCAAACGATTGTTAATGATTTAGTAAATTGAGAAAAAACAGCATTTGCTTCATAATGAAATTGTGCATCGTGATTGGAGGGTACTGCTTAACTAAAGCTTTAGCTACTTTACTTGGATTACAAGATTGTTACAAGATTGTTAGTTGTATGATCTTTGCTTCAAAATATGTATTATGGAATCAAATTCTTCCACATTCGCTCTCTCTCTATTGTTTGGATAACGTTACATATTTGGGAGGCTTGAAAAATAAGTCATGCTTATTTTGATCCACGGCTCTCTTTCTTGATATATATGTTCAACGGTATTCCATCATGCTCATAAACAAGAGAGTTTTTTATTTTACCGACTAATTAAAATTATTCCAACTATATAATTGCCATTAAGATTTAAGATATACATGTTTTCAACAAGCATTCTCGGTAAAACATATAAAAAGATATACCCATGTTTGATCTAGATAAAATCTAACTAAAATCACAGGTCAACAATCAATTTCAACCACACAATTTATAGGATCTACAATTTTTCAATCATAGATTTCGTTAACTTTTATCAAAATCTATTAAAAATCTGATTTTAATCTACACCAAACAGGGACATAGTGACTTCACATCTTATGGTAAATCTAACAATGACTTGAATGTGAGAATTAAAAATATTAATCCTCAAAATTTATTGGGAAGAAGAGCTTTGGTTGTTGTAGTATACATAATTTCCACTAAATACAATTGAAATCATGTTTTATTTAAGAAAAAAAATGAGCAATGAAAAATTGAAACTCAAAACATTGTATGGTTCAATACTGTATTAAATTACACAGACGACTACCAAACCCTCATCAATAACCATTTCTACTATGCTAAGATTCGAGGAAGAAAAAAAAACACAAAAAAATGACGAATCACATTCTCCACCTTGAATGTCATGGAAATGGTCGACACGTTTGACATGACACATTTAACAAAACTTTTTGTATGATACAAGTGTCAATATTTTTTGACATTTATAGTTCAACCACCACATTATTGGTACCAAAGCCCCAAATCATTGCAAACTTTTGGGGATGCATTTAGAACAAAAATCAAACATAGATCCTCTTTCACGTTGTCAATATACAAAATCTACTTTCCTTTCTAAAGAATCAAAACTTTTATTAGAGTCCGTTTGATTGCAATTGTGAAAAATCGGTGAAAAGAAAATGAATTTCAGAGAAAATAATTGTCTAAAACTTGTTTTTCACTGAATTATTAATTAAGTGTGTTTGATTGATATAATTTTCCACCCAAAAAATTTTAAAATTTTGGATATTTTTGTGTACGTTTGGCTTTGTTTTACATGAAAATTGTCCATTAAAGTGATAATTTTTTTCACAATTGGTTATAAAATTTGTTTTCATTGACAAAAAGAAAAAAAATCCAAGAAAATCATTTTTCATCAAAATTTAGTATTCGTTTGGCTTTATTTTACATGAAAATTGTCCATTAAAATGAAATTTTTTTTACAATTGATTATAAAATTTGTTCCAATTGCAAAAAAAAGGTGGAATTCCATTTTCCCACCAAAAGGTCGGAAAACCAATTCAAGCAAAAATTGGAAAATGTGCACATGGGAGGTGTTTGTGGAAAATCATTTCCGTTGAAATTTTGTGCAATCAAACAACACAAAAGATGGAAAATGGAGAATTCCATTTTTCATGGAAAATCCATGGTATCAAACAGGGTCATAGTATAAATAATATATCTACTACGTAAGTGGCGTTTTTGTTTATTATTGGACGGCTACAATTGAATGCGGGTTTTAATATGCGGTGGTTGTCATTCAAGACATGATTAGCCAAATCTTCTGTTTTTCGTAAAGCTTCTATGCACTTTGCTATGCTAAGTTAAAAAAAAAAAAAAAGGTGATTATTTTTAAAATCGAAAAAATAGACGGAAAACTAGTATCCGTGCACGTAAAATGGATCTTTGCAGCTCCTTTACATGCAAATCAAATTCACAAATTGATCAAAGGTCTAACTATTTATATGACCATGTGCCACACGTGATGTGTGACTAACAACGTTAAGTTGTCCATAAAAGCAAACAGCTAGAGCCAGAAGTTTTGCGTTTTTTAAAAGTTTTTAAGAAGTTAAAGAGGCCTAAAGCGTAAAATGTGATTAGACGGCAATGTCAAACTTTGTACCTTTGCGCTCTTTTAAGGATGCTTTTTCTTCCCTCTATCCCATTCATTATTAAGTTTATTGAAAGATTCAAAGAATGTAAATATGATTATTGTCTTTTATCTGATGCAGCATCCTTAGATGAATTCTATGAGAATATTAAGTTATAACCCATTCACTTGGAATCTCTTAAAAATTCGAAGTTCCATTTCTATGTCATTCGGAAATTCTTGTAATGAGAGTACGACCCAAATGCAAGAGAATCACAAATTTACAGTAACATGAAAATCACATATTAGCATTTGTTACGTGTTTTTGGGCTGCTTCATATTCTTGGTCCATCTGCTGGTATTGGGCCTATGTCAAAACCGGATCCCTGACCCAAATATTACTTTCTTGGTCTTATGATCTGGCCCTACACTTGACCAGATCTTCACCGTTTGATTATGACTCTCTCTCTGCCTTAAGTGGTTTATCGATGCTTCATTTGGTTAGATGGTTCAGTGCCTTTTTGGGGGAATTCTCTCTGTGTGTTAGGGTTTTTCATTCTCTTCTACCGTTTCTGCAAATCTTAGTGATTCTTTGTGTAATTTTTTGTATAAATCTGAGTGATAAGGCAGGCACTGCACTTGTTGCATAATCTGTGAGACTGTGTATATTCTAAGTGATTGGAGGCTAGAGAATTTGTGAAGAAATCTATGATTTCTTCGTACATTGTAAATCTTCTTGGTGATTTTAGTGGAACTAGAGCTTAATCTCTTTGTGTGGATGCTCAATGGGTGAGTAGGCTTAAGGCTGAACATTCGGACCCTTTTGGGTGAAAAATTCTTGTGTTCTTTATTTTCTTTGCGATTTACTGTTCTTTTTATGTTCTTTGTGAACTCTGGGACCAACAAGTGGTATCAGAGCACTTCATTAGTTAAGATCTGCTTTGGTGGTTGTTTTTTCAGAAACCCTAAGGGCTCGTTTTCTTTACCATTTTCAAGCCGTTTTCTATTTTCAATTTTCCAAAACAGCGAAAAAGCGTTCTCTTTCCCATTTTCGAAAACGCATTTTTGAAAACAAGTTAAAAATTTATAAAGANTTAAAAATTTATAATGAAAACACAAAACGACAAATTTGTCGTTTTGAGTGTTTTCAGTTATAATCAAGTCAAAATTTTCAAAACTTATTTTTGGTGTTTTCAAAACAATTTTTCAAAATGTCAAAGAGAACACATTTTCAAAAATTTCAAAATGGACTCTCAAAACACAAAACTCAAAATGAATTCAAAACTCAAAACACAAAACTGAAACACAAAGAGAACAGCCCCAAATTTTTCAAAAATTGTTCGATTGTATAGATCTCACGTTTTTGAAACCCTTTGTGGTAAATAAATTTCTTGAAGCAAAGTTTTTGTGATTCACCTCTTTGAGGAAGATCTTCTAAAAGGATTCAAATATTTCTAAAATGGATCTGTGTGTTTTCTGTAAAATCGTTCTTGTTCTAGGTTATCCCTTCTTGATCTGGTGTTTCTTACTGAGTTGTGGTGACACGTTTTGACTCACATTGAGTCGCGGTAAGTTGAGTTGACTTGTTCGATTTCATTGAGTTCTCACTGAATCTGTGTGACTTGCTGCTTCCTGCATCCTTTCTGAGGTTTATCTCACCTGCTTCTGGTATTATCTAAAACCCCCTATTACTTGCAGTATCCTATGTCAATTTTGAAATCTGTTATTAAGGTAAGTGATCATCTCCTGCTTTCATTTGTCTAAGATCTCATTGAGGTTCTGGGAATCTGAGGGAGTAGTGGAACAAAGGGTTACCACTCCTTAAACACTTTCAAGATTGGTGATTTTCTGATTGAGATAATTGTCTTTGTTGATCAGTTGTTAATTCTAATAGAATTTTATATTTCTCTTGAAGTCCTTTATCATACTGTTAGCACTTGTAACATTCTGTGCGGTTTATTATTTGATTCATGTGTGTTTATCTCTAATCATGATTACTGCACATAAGTTTGAAGTAGAAGTTTGGAGGGGAACTGAGAATTTTAGTTTATGGAGACAGAAAATGAGGGCCCTTTTATTACAATAGAGATGTGCGCTGGGACTTGACCACCTAAATTTAGTGTTTATAGGAGACAAGAATTGGAAGGGATTGCTTGGAGTTTCACTTTTCTTCACTTATCTGATACTGTTATGAGGAAAGTTGGGGAAACCACTAACACTCAGGGTCTATGGACCAAGTTAGAATCCCTCTATCTTGCTAAAAGCATGCTAAACAAATGTTATCTTCTAAGGTAGTTTTACAATTTTAGATTTAATTCCTCCTCCACACTAGAAGAAAATATTGATAAATTCACT
>CAIGRP010037601.1:0-30393 GCA_903798385.1 Fraxinus cuspidata
AATTTTGGCCAAGTTATAATTGAAAGCACCCAAAACGACAAATTTGTCATTTTGTGTTTTCTTTGTAAATTTTAAACTTGTTTTCAAAAACGCATTTTCGAAAATAGGATAGAGAACACATTTTCATTGTTGAAAAATCGAAAACAAAAACGGTTTGATAATGACAAAGAGAACAACCCCTTAGTATTCCAGAAAATTTAGGGGCTGTTCTCTTTATGTTTCAGTTTTGTGTGTTTGAGTTTTGAATTCATTTTGAGTTTTGTATTTTGAGAGTCCATTTTGAGATTTTTGAAAATGTGTTCTCTTTGACATTTTGAAAAATTGTTTTGAAAATACCAAAAATAAGTTTTTAAAATTTTGACTTGATTATAACTGAAAACACTCAAAACGACAAATTTGTCGTTTTGTGTTTTCATTATAAATTTTTAACTTGTTTTAAAAAACGCGTTTTCGAAAATGGGAGAAAACGCGTTTTCGCTATTTTGAAAAATCGAAAACAGAAAACGGCTTGAAAATGGTAAAGAGAACATGCCTTCCTCCATTGTGATTCATGACACATTTCTACTATTGAAAATGGAATATAATTTATTGAAAATTTGGAGTTCAAGTTGAATTTGAAGTTTCATCAAGTTACCATTGTTTTTAGGGGTAATTGCAGCAAAAACCTAAACCTTTGAAATATTAGCAGACTTTTCCCAAACCTTTGTTTTGTTGCAGTCGTCACCCTTAACATTTCTAACTATTAAATGTGAAGCCCTTTTGGATGGTTTCCATTCATTTTTCCGTTGTTGACTCAAAAACTTAATTTTGACCACATTTTAATCAATTTTAAAATGCCAAAACAGTAATTTAATATTTTTTCCATAAAATAAATAAAAACTTAGATCAAAAACCAAAAAAAAAAAATAATAATAATAAAATGAAAAATGAAAAACTATCTTCTTCATCACCAAAACCCACCCCTACCAAAACCCATTGCCACCGTCCATGGCTGTCGCCGCCTTTTCCTCCATTGGATTACAATAAGATACGCCCATTTCTCCCTTCATTTCTGTCCTCACAATTGAAATCAGACAACAACAACCCAATAGCAACCATCACCTCCACCACCATTGAGGTCTTTCCAAAAAAATAACCACTGGAAATAGATAGAGCAACGAGATAATCCTAATCTAACCATAGATCTTGAATCAGATATTCTGATTTCCAAATTTTTCTTTTAAAAATCCATTTAATTCCCAAATAAATTCTGATTTTTCCATGTTCGAATATTTCACTACAGCCACAAATCTTGAACCAGTTTGCTTTCAGCACAAGACCATTAATTGCTCTCCTTCTCAAATTTTGGCTACTAAAAGGTAGGAGTGAAGGTTGAAGATCCAAATATAGATTCAACAATTCCGACATTGGGTTTTGATTTCTTTGTCAAAGTTGGGCTTGTTGTGATGGATTTACCGGTGGTGTTTGGTGGTCATCGGTGGTGGTGGGTCGGTTTTGGTCTTTTTTTTGGCCGATGGTCGACGGTTGCTGCCGATAGTGTGTTCTTTTATTTTTCTGGGTGGGATTGCTATGAGGTGGGGCGGAGGTTTGGTAAATAAGAGATCCTTTATTTTCTTTTCCTTTTTTGAATTTTTTATTCAATTATTCAATTATTCAATTATTTTAATAAATATCTACCATTTTGCTCCCTTTTAATTGATTAAAAAATATGATCAAACTTAATTTTTAGGTCAACTGAAGGAAAAATGAATAGAAACCATCAAAAAGGGCCTCACATACAATGGTTGGAAATGTTAGGGTGACGGCTGCAACAAATCAAATGTATAGAGAAAGTCTGCTAATGTTTCAAAAATATGAGATTTTGCTGCAATTATCCCTTGTTTTTATATAATCAAGGTGCAAGTTAAGGACAGGTTCTCAAGCTAGAGTTACGCGTGTCATTAATTTAGATTTTAATGAATTTTAAAAATGTACATAAATCTAGGTAAATCTAGGTGTTCCTAACTTGGATTTTTTTAAATCTAGGTATCCCAAATCAGATTTTAATATTTTTATTAAAATTGTCTCCATTACTAGTATATTTACAATTATTTCATTAATTGAAAAGATTTTATTAGATTTCGAGCCTTCAAATATAAAGTCGGATTATTTATGACTTTGACAAAAAAAAATTAATTAAAAATATAAAAATAAATTATAACAAAAATATTTCATTTTCAAGTCTCAATGTGAAATTAAAAAGGGGAGAGATGGAAATGAGGTATAGGGTCTCGTTCTTATTGAAAGTTGGAATCAAATTTTTATATATTGGGCAGTTGAAAATAAAAAATGAATTAGTGCATTTTGCTTTTGAAACTCTATTAACCTAAACCAATTAAGGGCATATTTGATATTACTTTTGAAAAGTCAAAAGAAGTTTTGGACCCTCTTAGCAAAGTTTTTTAAGTGTTTATTCTAGTTAAAAGACCTTATAGATGAAGTTGATCAAATGTGACTTCTACATTTTTGAAATATGAAGTTTTTTTAAAAATTAGTTTCAAACAAAAATAAAAATAGCTTTTTTCAAAAACTCTTAGGAAACAAAAGTCACATGCCAAGCGGGCTTTAAACATATCTTTAAATATAAAATATACAATGCATATTTTGTAAGTAATTCTCGACACTATAGTGAAAATAATTTTATTTTCAAATTAAATATTTTATTGTTGATATTTATTTCCTTGATTTTGTAGATTGTAATATTGTTTAGTTATTAGAATTGAACTTATTTTTACTTATTTGCTTGATTTTGTAGCTACTTGAAGTTAGTTTTTTCAAAAGAAAATGCTATTTGTACGCATCATTTTAAATAATGAGTGTCATAATTGACAAATGACGGCCCCTTATTAAAGGGGCGCCTAGGCCCGCTGGCGGCCCCCAATAAGGAGCCGTTATTTGTCCATAATCGCACCCATTACGTAAAGGGTTATGTACGTATAGCATGACCATTTTTCAAATGATGGAGTGACAAGTTTTTTATAATAAAGATAAGGTTATGAATTTTATTTTTAATTACAAAGTTAATTTTTACTTATTTGCTTGATTTTGTAGCTTCATGAAGTTAGTTTTTTCAAATGATAGAGTGACACATTTTCTACAATAAAGATAAGTTATGACTTTTATTTTTAAATTACAAAGTTATTTTTTTATTTTTTTTGTGTCATCTATCAAGAAGTTTTATCATTTGAATAGTTAGAAATTCATTAAAATTCAACTAATACATTAAGATCTATAAAATAGAATTCTGTTAATATTTACAAATTATGTAGAATTATATTCAAATCAATGAGAATTCATAAATCTTAATAAATATAATGAACATAATAAAATAAACAAAAAGAAAATAATATTTTCTACTAGATTTTGAATGGTTTTTGTAGTGTTTTGTTGTGCAATGCTAATAAAAATGTTGATGGTGACTTGCTTCTGGTTCAAAGCTAGGAACTTGCCATATAATAAGTTTGACAACTAACAAACAATTTCCCGATCGTGTTAAGGAGGAAGAAATAAGCACGGTAGTAGTAAATATTTTTTTTCATTGTGATTTTCTACATTTAGTTGAATTTTTTTTTGTTAACCAATCGAGAAGGATAGAGTGTACGTGTTAACGAGTTGAAGGTTGACTAAGAATGTTGACTCGCCATTATGGCTTACATGCTACTTTTAATGCAAGTAAAATAGATTTTGTCATGTATTAAATACGTAAATACTTTTGGTAAACTCTCAATAAATAAACGTTTTACCATTCTCTATTAACCGTGCACATTGAAAGAGACTCGACCGTTGCCCACCTCAATAGTTTATCAACAACAAATTGTTGTTGGTAGAAGAGTTTGAGTGCATCTCACTACATTTTATAATTAAATTTTAAGCAGTTATACAATACAAATACATAACAAAAATAAGTCGTAATAACTATAAGTTTTCCAATATTTGTAGGACTCCCTCATAATATCCAATCAACTAGGTCTAACTTCTATGTGCAAAACAGGTACAATTATATATACAAACACAAAAAAACAGTATTGTACGATACGCTCTCACGATTCCCCTCATTATTATTATTTTACCTCAAATGTGTATAGTGTATTCTACACACCATACAAATTAAAGTGCAATACAATACGTGTCATCATCATCATTGGGATAATCGTCCTTATTTCATTTCAAACGTGGATCGTATGTACGTACTAAATAAATTGCAATGCATCCACGATCGTCATCGTTATTAACATCCGTATTTCACCTCAAGTGTGCGTTATACGTACAATACATAAAAAATGCAGTTGGACTCACATTCATGTTTGTCAACGTGATTATTGTTCTTATTTTACCTCAACCTTGGATTATATTCATGCGCACGATACACTGTAATACGACACATATTTATGATCGTCAACGTGATTTTTGTCCTTATTTCAGCTCAAGTGTGAGTTTTCAACGTGATTATCGTATTTCTTTCAACGTGATTATCGTCATACTTACATGATTATTATCTAATTATTTTCCTTATTTTCAGCGGGTTGTTGTCGTGATTATCATCTTTGTTTTACTTAAAGTGCAAATCATACATATAGTACAAAATAAATTATATTACGATACGCCATTGTAATTGTGATTATAGATCGTGAATATCGTCCTTCACTTCAATGGTGGGTTTCCATGCACTTCACATGTTGCTCACAATTCGCTCCATTCAAAACTTCCCTTTGAAAATCCCAAATATAACCCCACCACACGTTACAAGAAAACCAGTCCTCTAACCTGCCCGCTTCATCCCCGTTAGTCTATTGCGTTTTTATTTTCCCTTTCTGCCACTTTCATCGTGCTTCACCCACCCCACCCCACCCCACCCTACCCCCTATATAATTCAATTTCTCCTTTGATTTTTGTGTTTTGGACCTGGTACATGCCCACTCACCCCATTAATATATCTGCCCTAGCACGAAAATATTTATAGTAAAAAAAATCCAAAATTAACATCCCCAAATCAAAACCTCCACTGCAAGAATTAAATCTTGATCTTCAGTTATAAGGTAACACACCCTCCAATTCGTTTCTGTAAATTTATGATTTATTGTAGTCATGCCATTGTTTTATTTATATATAGATATAGATATAGATATAGATACATACCCATATATGTAACATTGGGTTATATGTCAACAATGTCGTGTGTGCGTGTAACCTGCTAGAGCTCCTTTCATGCCCAAAAATGGTGACCCAGAAGAGAAAAAATAACATAATTTTTGCCAATTAATTTGAATTAATCTAAACATTTTTTTCTTGGATTTTGATTATGAATTCGCATCGTGCGTTCAGCGAATTTGGTACTTGCTATGTGGACCCATTTTTTATTTTTTGTGAATAATTTTGGCTGAGGCTTCTTTTTATATTTTCTGATCCGGGCTAAATTATTCTCTAATTTTGCTAGGGTTTTTAATTTCACTTTAATTAGGGTATTTTAGTGTTTAATTTGATTTCCCCCTAATTAGGAGATTTGACTGCAATTTGGAAGCCATTTATTGAAAGATTTGATTTTTTTGACGGGAAATTACTTAAAGAATCAAGTTTTCAAGTAAAACGTGGATGATTTTCACTAATTTTTGACCTTTTTACCGTGTTCGGTTCAAATATATTATGGAGAATGTGATTTCCTGCCTTCTTTGTTTAATATTTTTCTGGGACTTGAATATGTATTACAAATACATGCTGACTACGTATTAAGGAAGATATGGTTAGTTAGTTTATAGTTTTCGTGCATGGAGCCGGAAGAAGTTTAATAATGAGTATTATTAATGACTATACGTGGCACAGTTGGCAATTTATATGACATCTTCTCATTAACTTTTATTCATGAATTGTTGGAGTCATTGTTTTTGATGTAACCAGTTTTAATTTCTTCGTTTTATTCTGTGAAACATCATTTGATTTTATTTGCTTGATATATGGGAAATTTCAACACCTTATTACTTATTGAAGATCATCTGAATTTTCATTCTTATTTATCTATTCGTATTCAAGGTTGGTTGGGAGAGTAACAGAGATCATATGATCTCAATATGTAAGTTCTTAAATATACGAAGAGGTGGTTAGTTTCAATTAAACCAAGAAATGAAATGAATAATATAATATAAAGAACATTTTAAATGAATCAAATGTGTCGTTTATGTATAACAGTTTCCTGTTGTACATACATATTATATTTTACTTGTTGGTAAGGTTGTCTGTTTGGTTAGACTCTGGTGAAGGCAAATTGTTGGAGAAAAGATTTGGCTTTCACTAGATTCGGTTTTTCCCCGGGTATTTTGATTCTTTGTCAAGGCAAATTGTTGAAGCCCTGAATTTGTACTGAACTACAAGGGGTTTCATGAAGTTATCAATATTATACATTTGAAACCTGCAATCTCACGAGATATGTTGGGGTTAAGTACCAAGCATATTGAGTTATAGTATATAGCATTCCTTTTTACGATCATTAAGGGTATGGGCTGTTACAAAAAAAAAAAAAAAAAACATTCTTTACTATTTTGCATTTTTGAAAATGGAATGTAATCTCGAAATTATCATGTCAGATGTTTGTTTTCAGTGCTTTTGATCCTTTTATGGTGTTTAGTACAAATATGTTATGATCAATGTGAATTTTTCCCCCTTTTTTTCGTTTATATTTTTCTGAGACATGCATGTGTGCATACGAGCAATCTACGTATTTATGCAGGTCTGCTTCAGCCTGTCTATAGTTTTAATGCATTGAGCTGGAAGAATGTGAACATAGTATTATTAATGACTATGTGGTATATTTGGTAATTTTAAAGGCATCTTCTCATTAACTTTTATTTATTTTGAATTGTTAAATTAATTGTTTTTGGATGGATGGTGTTATTCTGCCAGTAGTCATTTGAATTTTAAGTTGCTTGATGTATGGTAAATCTAAACATTTTAATAAAGTGCAATTCTAACTTACATTTACCTGACATCTGTAATTTCCCCGTGTTAGGCTGTGGATATGTTTCGGTTTAATTGACGTATGAACATCACCTGGCACTAAAACTTCTAGTATTAGACTATGGAAGTGATTCCCTGTTCTGGTGTAAATTGTATTGGAGAATCTAATTGTCCCAAGCAGGGATCAAACGCTCCTATCAAGTGTGATGGAATATCAGACTGCACTGAAGATGTCGTACCAGTTGAAGCAGCAGAGCTTAAAGTTGATGACTTAACGCTTGATGCAGGAAGGCCTCTCGAAGAGAGAGATGGTGGAGATCAATTTATTGTCCAAGGAGTCCCTGCTTCAGATGGCTGCTATAATGGAGATGCATATTATGACTCTGATGTTGATGGACAAAATTTATCTTGTGATTCCCATAATTCCGCAGATGACAACTTAGATAAACGAGGTGATTTAGGAGGACCAAATCCTGTCTCTGACAACTCCCAGTTCACTGTGGATGCTGCTGAAAGTGTGCTGCCGCCTAAAAACCAGGAGGGAGAATCATCTAATTCAGAAATCCGCCTAGAACGAGACGAGCCTGTAGCAGTGTGGGTGAAGGTACATTGCTCTGTTTATTTTGCTTCTGTTTCCCGCTTGCATCCTATGGCAACTTCTAGTTTATGTTTCAACATGGATTGCTCAGAGGTGTAATTTTGACATAGATAAGTAGTCTTGATTTGGGATATAGGATCTGATAGATGATCAGAAGACTCTGCTGTCAAATGTATTTATTTAGCTGATCAAACATACAGTGTAAACCATCCTAAGAATTAAGAAATTAATTGTGAAATGCACTGGATGAAATCTATCCCATGGAATGCAGAGGTTCAGTTTATAAGACACTAATATTCACATTTCAACATTTGAAGTATTCGTTAAGACCTTGTACCGATAATGGTGCAGATAGAATATATGTAGAAATACTCTTTCTACAATAGCCTTCAAACAAATGAATTAAAAAACAGAATTTCTAGAATATGTTGCTGGAAAGTGGGGAATCAGTGTCTTAAATGATTTTATTATGATTTATGAATGAAAAATTGAATTTCTTTGATTTATTTTGTTGACACGAGGTTGCATGTTAATCATAAAACGTAATTGAATTATCTCTTTATCTAGTTCAAAGAAAATTGAATTTTGTTTTATTTTTATTGTTGACACGAGATTGAGTGTTAAGCATTATTCATAATTTAATTACCTATTTCATATGAAAAATGTTATAAACGCTATGATCAGCCTATCTGGTAGATAGAAAAACCCCTCCTAAAGCACCATAAATCATCAACATCAAATTCTTTCATTTATTGAAATGAAGCAAATATTGTGATGAAATTCACTCAAAATCTTATCATTGTCCAGTTCTCTGAGAACACATTATACCTCAGGGTATGGTGTAAACCACATCTTCCTCATTTTTGGAGGCTGAAGAGCATATTTATCAAGAAAGCATATTTCCAGGCAATCTATGGAAGAAGTAATAGAAGTGAAATAGCTTTCTTTAAGGTGAATAAAGAAACTGCCAATGGATAATTTACCTTCCTCTATAATTTCATCAAAAGCTCTACTGTTTGCTCTATCATTGCACCACATTAAAGACAGAGAGAATCCAAAGAATGGATTATTTTCTTGCATGGAGTCAGATCCTGTGCCATTATTAGTAAATAGCAGTGGTCTTTTGGTTCTTGCCTTTAATATTTCTACCACAAGGAGATTCTTAAGATACTCATGCTAGTTCTTTAGGAAACATCTTTTGAAAGTTTATTTCACGCTAATAATTGTCTGTTTATATGCTATAGTGGAGAGGGAAGTGGCAACCAGGAATTAGATGTGCAAGAGTGGACTGGCCATTATCGACTTTGAAAGCAAAACCAACTCATGACAGGAAACAGTATCTTGTAATCTTCTTTCCTCGCACAAGAAATTATTCTTGGGCAGATGTACAGCTAGTTCGTCCAATCAGTGAATTTCCGCAGCCCATTGCCTATAAGACACACAAAGTTGGTGCGAAGACAGTAAAAGATTCGACTCTTGCCCATCGATTCATCATGCAAAAACTGGCTGTTGGCTTGTTAAATATTCTTGATCAATTAACTCGCGAGGTTTGCTTTTGAAAGTATCAAACACGTTTATACGTCTGTCTTTGTTTTTGTGCATGTGTATTGACGTTTCTGTTTTGGCAACTGTTGATCTTCCATCATGTTCCAACTAAAACTTTCTGAAACAATTTAGGGTTTGGTAGAGACTGTTCGTGATGTGACGGTTTTGAAGGAATTTGCAATGGAGGCTTCTCGCTGTAAAGGTTATTATGATCTTGGAAGGATGCTTGTGAAACTTCAGAATGTAAAACCTTCCTTCCTTTTAGACGTTGATACTTTTGTTCAAGCTACATTCTTTTGTTCATATCTTAATCTCTTCCTTTGCATATCTATAGTGCTTTAAATCTCTTCCTGCAAGTGCATTACCTTTAGAATAAATCTTATCTTATGTTTCTAAATTGGTCTCCCGATGCCCTAATTTAAAGGATTTATTAAATCCATGAAATGGTAAGTATGCGGTAGGTAGGTTCAGGTGTCATAAATGTTACTTTTGCGAAGTATGTTGGTCTTTTCCAATAAACCCACCTTTGTCTTGCACATTTTCTTTTATAATTGAGTAGACACTTGTGTTTTTTCAATGGCTGTTTATAACACAAAGACTGTTCCTCATGTTTATTTCAACACGTAGGCAGTGATTTTGAGTCATTTGGTTTAGTTTATGTAACCATGTTACTTTCTGATTATTCAAATAGAACCATAGAAGGTTGGTTTTCTCTGGTTTCTGACAGAAGACCGTTGGTGGTGTCATCATGGGAGAGCGCTATTTGCTTAATCAAACTAATGTGAAATTTCAAAGTCGAAAATTATTAGATTCATAGGTTATAGCAAAATGGGATTCGAGACAATATTTTACCGGTTGCCTTTTTTTAATTTTTATTTATTTTTACTCGGATCAAAATTATCGCTCACTATCTTTTGCAGATGATACTGCAGCACTGCTTAAGTTCAAATTGGCTACAACATTCTTTGCAGTCTTGGGTGCAACGATGCCATGATGCAAGGAGTGCTGAATGCATTGAAATTCTGAAAGATGTATGCCCTGCTATAAGTTCTTAAATTGTGCATTAATTCCTTCAATTCTGAGTCACTTTGTACCGTGCTTATTTGTTCCCTAAAAAATCTTTGTGAATTCATGAGCAGTTTTATAGAATACTTAATTTTTAGTTATGTTCTACCTTATTTTACCTTTTTCCCCTGTTGGTAAAAGGTGGTGTATTGGAAATGTTGCAAGCCCGTTGGAATGTCAATTTACGGTTTTTTTATTTTTATTTTTTTGACAGGTTGAATATTGTCAAGATAAAACTTGAACTGAATTATTTGAACATTTGTACCTAAAAAGAGGGAACTTGTGTGTACACTCCAGAGTCCTGATTCATTGTACATTTAGTGTGATATCCACTTGATTCATCTTTTTGTGATTACTTGCAAGGCATGATTTTTTGTACACCTTTCTGATTCTTTTGATCTCTCTTACAATATTTCTTGAAATGATTTGTTATTCTAGATTACGGATACTGCAGAGATGCAAAATTTTTCAAAAATGTTTTAATTCCCCTGATGTTGGATAATGGAACCCAATCCCAATTCACGTTTGTCTGAAGAATATAGATATTTTTAGTTGGGCTAAATTCCAAGTGCTGCTTGTTTGTGGTTTGCCTTGTGGAGTTGCAAACGTGCTGAAATTTGTGTGAGAATATTGTAAACTAGACTCTTTAATTTCTTATTAATAGGAATCATATGGGATGGAACAAGGGATACATTCTTCAACATTTGACAATGAATTTATTCCTGATCATTTGGAATTTTAGCGATAACTGTTCTAACTCATTCCTTATATAGGAATTGGCTGATTCTATCATTTGGAACGAGGTAAACTCACTAGCAAATGCAGCAGCACCAGTCGAGCTGGGCTCTGAGTGGAAGAGCTGGAAACATGATGTTATGAAATGGTTTTCAATCTCGAATCCAATATCCACTGGTGGAGGCTCAGACCAATCAATTAATGATAGTCCATCTTCCATGGAGCTTCAAATGAGCAGGAAGAGGCCGAAGCTTGAAGTTCGCCGTGCTGATTCACATGCATCACATGTGGACATTCAGAATTCACATCAGGTTGTTCCTGTGGAAATTGACTCTAGTTTCTTTAATGGCTGTGATGTTGTAAACAATGCATCATTAGGCTCTGTGCTTCCAAAGCATGAAATTTCCATGGCAGACACTGCTCTGGCAGGGTCTTCGAATTGCATGGCTAACAAATTGGATAACATAGTTGTTGAGGCTGCAAACATGGAGGGCATTCAGTCTAAAGACGTGGAGTTGACTCCTGTTAATGTTACCCAGAAGTCCTTAGACCCTGGAAGTCATAATCGACAATGTGCTGCTTTTATTGAAGCTAAAGGAAGGCAATGTGTGAGGTATGCCAGCGAAGGGGATGTCTATTGTTGTGTGCATTTGGCTTCTCGTTTTGTTGGGAATTCAGTAAAAGCTGAAGCAACGCCTCCTGCTGACTTACCAATGTGTGAAGGTACCACTGTTCTTGGTACCAAATGCAAACATCGAGCTCTAACTGGAACTTCTTTCTGTAAGAAACATAGGCCTCACACTGGTAAAGAAATGACCCCTCTCGGTGATAGACTTAAAAGGAGGCATGAAGAAAGTTTCGTGAGTTCAGAGGTTAAATATCCTCCAAATATTGTACATGCTGGAGAAGTTGAAGCTTCTGCTCGAGTAGATCCATCATCTTTAATGAGAAAAGGAGCCCTCCATGAAATCAGCTTACTTGAGATGCCTGGTCAGTCACAACAAGAGCATAAAAGTGATGACATGGTTCACTGCATTGGGAGTATTAGCGAACCCTGCTTAGAAAGTCCTAAACGGCATTCGCTATACTGCGACACACACCTACCAAGCTGGCTCAAACGTGCAAGAAATGGCAAGAGCAGGATAGTATCAAAGGAAGTGTTTATGGAGCTCTTGAAATATTGTGGTTCAAGGGAGCAAAAATTGCAATTGCACCAAGCCTGTGAACTCTTTTACAGGCTTTTCAAAAGTATCCTATCTTTGAGAAACCCAGTTCCAAAGGAAGTTCAATTTCAGTGGGCCATTTCTGAAGCATCCAAAGATATTAGAGTAGGGGAGTTCTTGATGAAGCTGGTATGCAGTGAAAAGGAGAGGCTGAAGAAGCTCTGGCTATTTTCAGATAACCAAAACGTGCAAGCTTCATCTATTGAGGAATCAGTTTCTAATCCTATTCTGGTCTGTAATGGTAAGGATCAAGACAGTGAAAATGTCATCAAGTGCAAAATCTGCTCAGATAAGTTTCTTGATGACCAAGCATTAGGGACACACTGGATGGATAGTCATAAAAAAGAAGCTCAATGGCTCTTCAGGGGCTATGTTTGTGCAATCTGCCTGGATTCTTTTACTAATAAAAAAGTCTTGGAAACTCATGTTCAGGAGAGGCACCACGTGCAATTTGTTGAACAGTGCATGCTTTTGCAGTGCATTCCTTGTGCTAGTCATTTTGGGAATCCGGAGCAGTTATGGTTGCACGTGCTCTCAGTTCATACTTCCAACTTAAAGCTGTCAAATGCTGCTCAAATGCAAGACCTAGGATCTTGGCAGAGAGTTGAGCCTAACAAGTCAGATCCTGCAGAAAATATGAATTCTGAGAGTCAGTCTGGTATCCGGAGATATACTTGCAGGTTTTGTGGATTAAAGTTTGATTTGCTACCTGATCTTGGACGCCATCATCAAGCTGCTCATATGGGACCAACTTCCATTGGTCCTCACCTGACAAAGAAGGGGATTCAATTTTATGCACAAAAATTGAAATCAGGGAGACTTACTCGTCCTCGATTTAAAAAAGGTTTAAATTCCGTATCATATAGGATTAGGAACAAAAGTGTGCAAAATTTGAAAAAACGCGTGCAGGCATCAATTTCAATTAGCCCAGCTGAAATTACAGTTAAATCTCATGCAACTGAGGCTGCCAATCTCGGTGGATTAGTGGATACTCAATGTTTAGCTGTGGCAAAGCTATTGTTTTCCGAAACTAAGAAAACAGAACCACGGCCAAGTAACTCGGAGATTTTATTAATTGCCCGCTCTGCTTGTTGCAAGCTAAGCCTGCAAGCGTCGCTGGAGACAAAATATGGAATAATTCCAGAACAGATATACCTGAAGGCTGCCAAACTGTGCAGTGAGCATAACATTCCAGTGGAATGGCACAAAGAGAGTTTCATTTGTCCCAAAGGGTGCACACCAACTGAAAGACCACCCCTACCATCTCTGGCGGTGCACTCATCAGACAGTATGGTCAAGATCAAAAATGCTGTTACATCAAACTTTGGAACCAATGAGTGGACAATGGACGAGTCTCACTGTGTTATTGATTCCCGACATTTCACACAGGATCTTACAGAGAGAAATATTATTTTATGTGATGACATAAGTTTCGGACAGGAATCAGTTCCAATAGCATGTGTGGTGGATGAAAGTCTTTTGAATGCAGATGCGTCTGATGGCCAAATTACTGAATATTCCTTTCCTTGGGAGAGCTTCACCTATGTTACAAAGCCATTGCACGATCAATCCCTTGTACTTGAAGCAGAGGTATCTTCATGCAACTTGTTGGTTTCTTGTTCTTAAATTATGATGCAGATGCCGTATAGGTTAACGTCTATTGCATCTTGTCCTACGCTCCTGAATCAAACTAGCTTTGTTGCTAGTTTATAGGATAATATCCTTATTTTCTGTTTCTGTTTCTGTTTCTGTTGCTGCCTTTGGCAGACCTAAATCCTTTAATGTTATACTTTAGTAATATCTTTACTCTAGTAAAGATTTGCAATTTTCTGCTAATTAAATGAAAATGCATTTTTGAGTAAGATGTATTACCTCTTCCTCACGTTCATTTGCAGAGTACTCAACTGGCGTGTGCTTGTGCATATTCAAGGTGCTCTTCTGAAACGTGCGACCATGTGTATCTTTTTGACAATGATTATGAAGATGCAAAAGACATATATGGCAAGCCCATGCATGGCAGGTTTCCCTATGATGAAAGAGGTCGAATTATTCTTGAGGTACACATTTCTTTTCATGTCTATATAATGAAATTCTTTTCCCTTCTAAAATTTATTTCTTTTGTATTTTTGTTGATTATAGATGGAAAAAACTACTCTAACCTGGTCTTAGGGCATGACTTTTGTATTTAAAAGTCATTTGGAGTTTGGTAAATAACATTTCCTGGCAAACACTGTTCTGAGGTTTTGCATCAAAAGTTTCTATTGGCAGATGAATGATTTCGCTGAAGTTTACCAAATTTTAAAATGGGTGGTGTTATGAAAAAAGAAAATATTAATAAAATAAGATTTTCCTTGCTGAATAAATGCTTTTTTGCATCCAAACGTTGGATACATTCTATCAAATAGAATTGCACTATCTCATGTTCTCCTTCTAATGCTTGCTGCATAGTTCCTGCTTAATAGTGTTGTTGAGTGGTGGGTAGAATACTTGTCTTGATGGATCCATGAATCAATAGATTGTATGATACAGTGTTTTCTATTGATTGTGTTATCTAATTGAGTCAAATTTGTGTTTATTCTTGCTTCACGGTGAATGGATCTGTTCTTCTTGTGCTTCTTCTGTGATTCTATTCTCTATAAATAGAAATGCTTGTCTTTAAATTGCTAGGAGGGCTACCTAGTTTATGAATGCAATCAGAGATGCTGCTGCAGTAAAACTTGTCAGAATAGGGTTTTGCAAAATGGAGTGCAAGTGAAGTTGGAAATATTCAAAACAGAGAAAAAGGTAACTGACCATCTATTTTGAATCTGCTGGAGCATTATCATATGTTGGCATGTTGACTCAGGGTTGGGCAGTAAGAGCAAGAGAAGCTATACTTCGTGGCTCCTTTGTATGTGAGTATATTGGGGAGGTCATAGATGAACAAGAAGCAAACAAGAGATGCAATAGGTTTGGCAGTCCTATCCACTTTACCTTTCTGATCTAACTTTCTGTTCTGGATTGAGTGTTTTTTATTTTTGGTCCTTATATATTTTGGTGTTTCTCTGTTTGCAAAAGCAGGTATGACAAAGAAAGTTGCAGGTATTTTTATGAGATCGATGCTCACATTAATGATGTGAGCAGATTGATAGATGGGCCAGTTCCATATGTGATTGATGCCACAAATTATGGAAACATTTCACGTTTTATTAATCACAGGTGAGGGAATTTTTTTTTTGTTCTATCTGCTCTGGTGTATGTCTGGTATAACTTTGTCTGTATTCCACATTATTTGTGTGCATTTCTAATTTGAAGAGAATATTTTTCTGAAGGAAAATTTTTGATAAGGATTCGTCAAACTCTGAACCAAACAGAATCCTATTTCATGATATACCCTAGTGTCACTATGAGGAAGCTGAAGAGTAATACGTTTTGGTTGCTGTCCTTGTAGTTTTCATGTTAAGGAATAACGATGCTTCTCTTGTTCCATCTTTGCCTGGTTAAGTATATAATGGGCAAATGAGGATGTTTCATTGGTTAAAAACTAATAATGAGATGTGCATGTTAAATATTTGTCTTTAGAAATAAGTGGTTTAACAGGGTTGACGAATACTTGATAAATGATCATAAAGCTTCTGTTGGTTTCTATATTTTTCAGATGGACATCAGAATCA
The DNA here is from genome assembly GCA_903798385.1 of Fraxinus cuspidata. NCBI lineage: Eukaryota > Viridiplantae > Streptophyta > Magnoliopsida > Lamiales > Oleaceae > Fraxinus > Fraxinus cuspidata. The sequence goes on from CAIGRP010037601.1 coordinate 15,804, forward strand.
ACTCTTTTTAACCTTCATTTATGCCAGTAAGGATGAAAACATTTATGTAATTAGAGAACTTGTGGAATATTTAGTTCAAGCTGTTAAAATGCAACCGGACAATCAGCACCTGAGGGAGTATCGTAAACCTCCCCACAAAGTATAAGTAATTGTTTGTGTTTATGTCTCCTTATTTTAAAACTAAGAGAAGGAATGAAATCTTGTCATTAACTTACTGAGCTCTAGAACGAATGGTCATAGATTATGCTTTTTTATGCAAATCTTCGTTTAATTTGAGATGTGGCCCCTGTTTGGGGCACATTTCTCTTCAATTGTTGACAAAAAATGAACGTTGGAGCAGTATCCTCTCTGACAAAAAACTGTGCACAATTTGACAAAGCAAGCCTACATTTCTCTATTCTACCCCCTCTTTCATTTTTTGACAAAAACTTTCCCAATTTCTTCTTGAAAAGAAGGGAGAAGGGCAAATATGTAATTGCGCGTAACTTTTCTTAGACCAAAAGAGAACAATTACTGTAGCTGGCCCATGTGATGTGACAGAAAAATGCATTATTGGTGGAAAAAATGTGGATCAAACGGAAACGTAATCTTTATTTGTGTTTTTCAATACCTCTTACTGTAGTCTTTTGATGTTAATTTAATTCTCCTCTTTTTTCTTTTTCTTTTTCTTTTTTCCACATAGTTGCTCGCCAAATCTCGTGAATCACCAAGTTCTTGTGGAAAGCATGGATAGTCATCTTGCACACATTGGTCTCTACACAGTTCGAGATGTAAGCACTATCCTTCTTTTCCTTGAGCATTAGTGACATGTTTGGTGGGGAGGATAAATAGCCCTAGATGATATCAAGGAACATAAAAAATAAAATATTTTCTATTATATTTAGTCTGTCCTATATCGAGCACCAAGCATGCACTAATGGCTTAATGAATGCTTTAGTTTATCTTTATTGATACGAGTCGTGTTTCCTCTTTGGTTTTCGCCTGATTGTGACCATTACAAGCAGATAGCTGTAGGCGAAGAGTTAACTTATGATTTCCGCTACAAGCTATTGCCTGGAGATGGATGTCCGTGCCTATGTGGATCTTCCAATTGCCGAGGGAGGCTTTATTAAATTATTCGTGGATGATCGTGAGAGCTTTGTGGCATTCAGAGGCTTGCTGTCTTCTTGTGGACAGTAAAGGACAAGATTTTGAGATCTACTGGACGTTCCTTGCAGTACCCAAGAGGTAACTGCATGGTTCTTCAATTGCCATAAATTTTTGAGTAGTGTTCTGCAGCTAGAGATTTTCTTACCAATACAGCTATGTGCCATGATAGTTTTATCATTTCATCTGGATCACCGTCATAGGATATACTTTATCGACTTTTTTCTTTGAATCATTGTAGTACAAACTAATTTGTGCAACATAAATGCAGAATTTTTTCCTCAATTTCTTCTTATAGTAGTCTTGTTTGAGAGATCTTGTCTTTACACTTATGTTTCATTGCCTATGACACACCTATTTCAGGCCGAATCCTAATGCCCATAAGATATACTGCAACTTGGCTGCAGCTATATCAGGTTCAGTTAGAGGTGACGAAATGTCTTGGTCGAGCCAAGCCCCGTCCTGAGCCTGCCCAACTCGATTTCTAGTTGTTTTCCATTTTTCCTCTAAACTGTATTAAGACGTCAGAGGGGGACAAGCTCATCTGAGCCTTGCAATTTTCTTTCGACCATCTATTTTGATACCTCGACTCGGATTCCTTTAACATGCTCTTGTTTTCAAGATCACCGTTGGATTTTGGTGGAGTGAGTAGTGTGAGGTGGTCCTTTTCATGGTCAGGATTGGGACAAGGCTCTTGAAGCCCAAACATGAGGGCCCGGAAACATGTCTGGTTGGTGGAAAGCCTTTAGTGTGTACCCACCAAAACCATACATTATTTCTTAAAACTCTCATTCTCCATTTCTACCTTCCATCTAATAGCAAGACATAATATTCTTCAATATTAGGAAATTTCTTCTTCAGATCCATGAGGAATGCAATATTATTGAATGTAGTTCTTTTTGTACAAGGTAAAACTGCATTCCGTTTAAATATGAAAACAAGAACCAACATATAATAACAAACTTGACTGTTTTAGATGAGAGTTTAGATATATTGTCTAGCTTCTGTCGTCCACCCAATTAATTATTGACATGTCATTTTAAATTAACATGTCGTCAATTTGGTGAGTTAGTTGTGAAGTTAATAAGGGTAAATTGGAGGCGACATGTTAATCTAAAAATAACGTGTCAATAATTAATTGGGTTAACAACAAAAATTGGTCAGATCAGAGCTTTGAAAAGTTGACACCTCTCAAATTGTTGTTTTAAAACAAGTTACAATCTTGCAGTGAAAATAAGGGTATATTTCATGTAAAAAATTTTGGCAGAGATTGTGAAGTAATTCATTTGGAGAATATGTCAGCTTGTAAAATTATTTTATTGAAAAATGTGTGGTTGAAAATAAGTTTGAATTTTTTTTTAATAAAACAAGGTTTAAATCTCACGGCGTGGATGACTCCTTTTAACTGTGTAGGGAAGACCAATTCTGCTAACCAGAGATGTTTAAAGTATGCAGTTCAGATCTATATACTTGAAAAGTAGATGTAAGATATCGGTTGTATTGATACCTCATTTTTTTTTCTTTTTTACTTCGCTTTTTAACTATAGCTGAGATTTTAGATCTTTGTTCATTGATGCACTTATATATGTAGTTTTTTTTTTTTTTTTCCTTTCTTATTTTAACATTCTATTAGTTAGCATATCTAGTTCGTCATAGCAGTTTCGATTCAAAAAAATTTCCTTAAGAAGGAATAAAAATACTTAGTTCCCTTAATATGTTTAAATAAGGAAAAAAACACAAAAGTGCCACAAAATATTTGCCCAATTTCAAAGCACCCTACATAATATTTTGACATAAACCACCATCATTGCCAAATAATGTGTTGTTAATTGAAAGATTATCGATAAAAATGCGAAAAAAAAATGTAGGGACATAAGTGCAACAATAAACAAAAATTGAAGATGTAAGAGGGAATGTCGACAAGGTGTAGGGACTATGGCCCAAACTGGAAAGAGATTAAAATTATTATATATTTAATTATTTGTTTAACTAATAAAATTTAATTATCACTTAAGTTTTGAAATTATAAACTTGTTCTTTTAAAATTGATTTGATCTAAATTTAAGTCCTGAGATATGACTTTTCCCTTTAATTTTTGGAGTATCCTAATAATTATTTTTGACATAACTCCAATGTAACACTATTTGAATAAGTCACTCATTCATATTCATCTCGTTGGATTTCAACTGCAATCATGACTTTTAGGGGATCGACGCATTCGGAATGTTTATGTAAGTTGGAGAGGTGATTTAGATACACATGATGTTTACATTGCATTGTAATGCATACCATGTAAAAAATTTGAACGGATTAATTTCTAATGGTATATGTAAATGTTATAATTTGAAAAAATGTGAGTTTTGATTGATACGTTACACGTTGGATAAACATAAAAGAGTGAATTGTAATATTTTGTTTAACTGCTTACCAAAATGTGACATCGATTTGCCTCTTGCAACGGTTTGTTTTGTGGTGGGAGAGGCGTCTCTTGTCGTACCATGCCCTTGGAGTTAGTCGATATGGATAATGATGGGGTAATATGGCGTGTTGATGTCTGAAGATTTTCATTTTGGGGTCGATTATCTCGACTGACTTCGTACTTTGGACCATTCGTTGGTTCTTGTTGGAACTCAAAGACATGCGACAATTAACAAATTAGGTTGAAACCCTCACATTTGATAGCTACAATTGGGGGATTTAAGGTGTGGGTTGTTTAGTTGAGCAAATTACGCCTTCTAAATTAATATTATTTTTTTGGTGAGATTTTTCATTTTCACTTTAATATTGCAATATTGTTTGAAATAAAATTGATAAATTGTAACACATGAATATATGTAATTTCCATAATCTTCAAAACTCAAACGCCACCATTTGGATTTTTCTTCAATCTTTCAACGAAGGTTTTAATTATTCTCACCTCATTTTTCTTACATAAAATTTGCATTTTGGTGGCAGAAGTTGTGGCATATGGTAAAAACAATGCTGGACATAATGGTCTTATGGTTTCAAATTGGAGTGACACGTAATATGTAATTAAAAAAAAGTTTAAAAAGGTAATACATATGTTACTAACACATAAAATAAGGTAACAAGGCAAAAATCGAAAATTTAGTAAAATAGTAACACGTGTTACTAAGAATAAAAATAAGGTAACAAGTACAAATAAAAAAAAATTAAAATTATACTGCTTTGTAGATTATTTTTTTTAAAAGACTAGTTTTTATCCGTACATTATACGGGTTGTAGTATTTTGAAGGTATTGTTAGCGTGATGTGAAGTCTTGTAGATATTTTCGTAAATGATCATAATAAAAATAAATAAATAAAAATTTGTGTGCACACTGAGATGAAAAGAATATATATCTCAAAATATTTTGAAGGTATTGTTAGCGCAATGAGAAGCCTTGTAGATATTTAATCTTTCAAAATGTTAAAATGTTAGTTGAAATAATGTTAGTTAGTTGAAATTTTATTGTAAATATTATTCTTATTGTAAGAAAAGAAAAAAAAAAGTTTCGTGTGCGTCTCCGTAAAATCACGGAGATAGATACTCTATCTCTGTGATAGAATTTCATGGAGACATGGCGTGTATCCGTGAAATCACGGAGACACGGCCGTGTCTTAAGAATTGCGGCCTTGTTCTTCCAAATTATCTACCCAAATGTCCCATTTGTTTTCCACTGTTCTCAAGTTTTTCATCACTCTCTTGGGATATAGCTTCCTGAAGAAGTAAATCGATCATCAAAACAAAAGAAAGAAAGTAGAAAATCAACAAAATAGAATCAGTTCAACAGCGTAAAGCATGCATTAGAAAATTCACTAAACATACATCTCAAGAATAACAAAATTCACTAAACATACGTCTCTAGAAAGTCGAATTTTGAATCATAGAGATTTTATAAATGCCTATGCATAATTCTAGTCTACCACAAAATTAGGAGGCACGATGCGTGCTTTAATCTGAAAGTACTAAGTTCAAACAAAAGATCAACTGAATTGTACTGTCTTCCTAGCAAATGTGCTATACAATGGCAAAAAATAAACATCAATAAAGTTTGTACTTTATATTTTGCATCAATTACAAGTCAGTCAGTTGCCAGGGACACAAGTATAATTATCCCATACAATTTAATTGAACTAAAACATTACGAAGTATTAGACTAAAAATATGTTATCAACTTCTTACCATGTCAAAGGCATGCTATAAAAGTGAGATATGGTGTTAAATGAAGTTTGTCAACTCAGAATTTAAACAACAATATTAAGGATCAGACAAAAATACAAACAGGTAAAATTGCTAAATTGTAATATACGACATATCCACGAGGTACAAATTATAATCAACACGATTATCATTGTGGAAGACAGCACTTTCCATGTCAATACAGGTATGAAAAAGGGGTAGAGGCAGGACATCACCAAAATCATGCTAGGGTGTAAGAACACAGGACAGCACCAAAATCATGCTAGGGCGTAGTTTCATTTCAACAGTAGAAACTAAAACTGTAGGAATAGCTTGAAACTACCTTGTTGCCGCTAGAAACTCTCTCAACATCAGCTATAGTTGATTCTTGGATTCTGATGATTTTATCTATACACGCAGTGGTCTTCTCAGCAATGACGGGAGTTTGATTAAAAGACATAACAGATTGACCTATCTTGGATGCATCTAAGTTCTCCACTGGCAAACTGCATAAAAGTAAAAAATAAGATTACCAAGAATTCAACACAACCCCACTAGATGATAAATAAAATCAGAGAAATAGTTTAGATGTCCGTAAAATGATTGGCAGCCACCAAAATCGTCATTGCAAAGAATTCCAGGTAATACCCCATCACGGAGACACGGACCGTGTCTCCAAAGCACCCGTGTCTCCGTGCTTTTACGGAGACACGGAAATCCATGAAGACATGGAGATAGTCTCCGTGGAGACATGGAGATGCCTGTAATTTTTTCTTTCTTTCTTCGTCCTTAAGAATGAATATGGTTAATATGCTTTTTAATCATTTAGTATTTTGCAAATTTCAGATCCTACTCCAAAGAAATATATTTGAGATAAAAAAAAAATCAGAAAATCACATTTGTTTTTTGACTTACCAATCAAGAATTTCATTCAGTCTGAATTTCAAATTCCGTCAAGCTTCTTGTTGAATAATTTATTTGATGTTTGAAATAAAATGAAAATAGTAATAAGAGAAGAACTGTTTTATTGCAATTGCATTTGCATGTATTATGTATTGTGAAAAGTGACAGCATAATAGTCGATTTGCAAATATATATTTTTATAATAATAAGTCTGCATATGCAACAGTACAAAATCGGTTTCAAACCAGATGAGTGTGAAAATCAATGTAACAAAAATGAACAGCGAATCTCAGATTCACTCTTTTAAGAGAAGGAGAGAAAAAGCAGGGTAGTTTTGCAATTATCCCAAAAAAAATCTTAGATGGGCTATATTATTCACTTTGGGCTTCAGCTAGAAAATGGACAAGATCCAAGAGAAATCAACCCACATTTTCATTTCTTGTGGAGGAATGATGACAAGTATTCAATCAAATTACCCAAATATCTTTGATTTATTTTGACCAAAGTAGAAGATAAACTGTATCGTAATTTTATAAACAAAGAGAGATTTCAAAAAATTACTAATATATTCACTCTATTAATAAATAAGATTTGGAGATTGATCCCTTCATAGCCTGTCTGAACACTCGTATAATCAAAACATGATAAAATTAAAATAATTATTTTCTTTTGAACTTAGAAATGAATTTTTTAAAGATGTTTTTTTTTTTTTTGGTTGACGTAGAACAGCTGCTGGAATTCCGACCACTATCAGTGCCCACTAAGTAAATCCCGCTTCATGTGCAATAGTCCGTAAATCACACATGAGTTAAATCGCACTAGGCAAGTCCGGTACAATGGACTTGACCGAGAAAGTATTGACAGGGAATTAAATCCGTGAGCTCACCCCTTTCACCTGAGGTTATTTTTTTAAGGATGTTTTTTCTTCAGTACAAGAGTGTGGAATGCAAAATCATCAACACTTACTCCCAGTGATGCTTTGTCCACGGGTAAGGTTAACGGTTTATGGTCTTTTTGACATGTAGTGCCAAATAGTGGGAAAATGGGGCCAAGCGAAAAGGTCCCACATCAAACCAAGTGCACAAAATCTTCAAACTTAAACACCCAGGTAAACCTAAAAAGAAGTTAGAAATAGAAAAGGTATTAATCACTCTTACATCATTTTTCTTATAAAAGTTGCATTATTCGGCGTGTATTTGCGTCGAATTCAAGCAGCATTTGTCTACTTTTCGCTAGAATGTTCTTCTGGTCCAGTCCAGAAAAATTGAGTATAGACTGATATGATATGTTTTCGATGATTTGTCAGGTGTAATGAGTATTTTGGGAAATGCAGTATCTTGAAGTTCTGTAGATTCTTCAACTGTTTGAAGTGAGTTTCTGACCATTGATTTGCTTTTGCTTTTTTTTTTTTTTTTGGTTTTTTTTATTACTTTTTTTTTTTTTTTTATTTTGCTTTTTTTTTTTTTTGGTTTATTTTATTACTTTTTGCTTTTCTTTCATTTTTTGGTGTACTGGGCAGCTTTTTCTTATCCAAATAAGAAGGAAAGAATCCATATTAACTTATTGATGCTTTTGTGGGTAACGTTAGTTTCTGGGTTGATGAAGTTTTAGATTTTTCATTTTTGAACAAATTTCAAACATCAGTTGTGATTGTTGATGATTCTCTCTTGATGGATGAAGTTCAAAGATAACTGCTTTTTTTTTTATCGTTGAATTCAGATTGATTTATACAAACTACGTTTTAGAAACTTGGTATATTGATCGAGTAATCTAGGAATAAGTTCTACCTTTACTAATTACTTTAAAAAAAAATAGAATTTGGGTTGGGTAGGTATTGGTTATTTAATTTTTTTCGTCTATTTGTCCTCTCTTTCCCATCTTCTTAGTTTCCCTAAATTGCATATTCAAAAGCCGGGTAAAGTAATGATCTTATTGGTATGAACAGCTTCGGTATCTTTCTGAAATATTTATCAATTTCCCTTGTTTTAGTTGAAATTCTTTGTCACCGTCTATTCGACTCTTATCTGAATACTCAATCCGCAGGATAAAAGTGGCTAACCCTCGAGCAACTAGAAATTTGAGACATGGGTTGGCTGACCGAGATTCTCAGAGGTTCCAATTACAAAATCTCAAAAGGACAAAATCATGGGAAATATGAAGATGATAAAATCTGGGATGGACCTCCTACTTCTGTGGTAGTCACTGCTGGTTGATGATCATTGATCATGCACTATTTTGATGTATTTTGCATATGCGTGAGCTTTTTCCAAGAATCTAATGCTATGAAAATGTTCTGAGGTCTTGGTACATACATACTTTCACCAAAAACTATTCTTGTGCTAACTTTTTAATTGTTCAATAAATATAGGAAGCATGGTCAAATTTTGACGGAGAAGAAATTGATCATGCAATTGCTCTTTCACTTGCCGAAGAAGATGAGAAAGGGAAAAAAGTAATTGGTAAGTTGAAGGTTTGAAGATGTGCCTGTGGACAATCTTACATAGTATGTAGCGTTCTTATAGCTCTTTGATCTTTTATCTTGCGGTTCACTTAAGTACATCATATCCGGCTCTTGGGTAAAGTAGGAGGGTTGTACGAGGTTGACTTCCAGCATAAAAGTTTGTCAAATCTTGTGTCATGAATTATTATTCTTCTTATGGCAATGTTAAGGATTTAGTGGCTTTAGATCTTCCAGTAGATCTAACATTAAATAGAGCAAAATGGCATAGAAAGATTCATGTAACAGACCCCAAAATTGTTGGGGATGAGGCCTATTTTGTCGTTGTAAGGAAGTAATAAATGCCGTTGAATCTACAACTAAACTAGTTTTATGTTCTGAGGGACATCAGAATATAATCTACTGGTAACGAACTCGTGGAAAGTGATATTTTACTTTAGGATGTATAATTTGTGTGCACTCCAACTGAAATTTGGGTTGTTTGGGATGTAGTACTATGTATTTGAACATTTAAAGGCTTTCATTGCAGGTTTTTTTGACTGGCCTTTAACTTTTCCTATATGTGTTGATTATCAGACAATGATTCTCACCTGGAAGAAGATGAACAGCTCGCTAAGACTCTTCAGGAAAGTCTAAACATAGAGTCTCCACCTCGACATGATTTTGGAGGTTTCTTTGCGCCTATCCCATACTACTATCCATCAGGGTACAGGTAATTAGTCTCCTCCTGTGCCCCCCTCCTCCCACCCACACAAGCATGCACTTAAATCCTTTTCATTTTTGCCTGCTCTTGTAGATAAGCTAAAAAATTCTGAAATCAGAGAAATGTTGATGGATGATAATAATGATAAGACACTGAACACTGTGCAAGTAGGATTTCATAGAAATAAAAAATTTCATTTTTTGTAGGTTCATGCATTAATTGTTCACTTGATTGCTGCTAGAATATCAGAACAGAATCACCAAAAGGAGACTTGAACCTTTATTGGTTTCTTTGGACCCAATATAATTGAATAGACTGATTGTTTCAAATGGGACTCATGCAAATGACATGATTGAACAGATAATCTGAGCTTTCCAACTTTATAGATCAAGTAACGTTATATTGCTATCATATTGGTCAAGAATGAAGTAGCTGAAATTGGGGAAACAGAAAACGTTATAGTTAACCTCTGCACTCCAGAAATTGTTGTGTCAGTTGGCTTTATATGATGTTCTAAATGTGTATTTCCTGCGTACTTTTGTATTGAATTGCCAGTGTGAGACGTAATTCTTCGTGTTGAAGACATAATGCAAATAAATTAAGTTTGAGCACTCTTTATCTGCTTAAACTTTTAAATGAGGTGATTCAACATAGTGTGGTTTAACATGGCGTCACAGCGCACAAAAGTCTTAAGATCAAGTCTCGATTCCTTCCATTTATGAAAAAATTGTATACATGTCAGAATTGAACTGCATGTGAGTGGAGCAAGTTGAAGACATAGCATAAAGAAATAAGTTTGTCCACTATAACAATATAAGCTTTCAAGTGAGGTGGTTCTACTAACAGAATTTTGGTCTAACATAGTTCTTGTTGTAGGATTTGTGCTGGTTGCAACTGCGAAATCGGTCGTGGAAGATATTTGAGCTTCTTGGGATCTGTTTGGCATCCAGAATGTTTCCGTTGTCACATTTGCAATCTACCAATTTCTGAATTCGAGGTCCAGAACTTGTCCTAAAGTGCTTGAAATTAAGTTTAGTTCTGAATTAATCTTTTGGGTGTCTAGATGCTGATTTATCACCGCGAAATAAGCTTATCGTACTGATTTTTCTTTTACATTATGTTCCAGTTTTCATTATCTGATAATCGCCCATGTCACAAATCCTGCTATAAAGACCAGCATCACCCCAAATGTGACGTTTGCAAGAATTTTGTAAGCGCCTCTTATCATTATATTTCCCTCATTTTCTCATCAATCTTGATGTTGTAGAATTTCTAATTCTATAGTTTGTGCATATTTGGTACAATGCTTGTTAAGAATATGAGTAATTGTTCCAGTGCTACCAGAGTTAATGTGCATATTAGAACTCCCAGTTTTGAACAATTTTGCTACATTCTCCTCCTTTTGGCCTCCATCATTCTATGAATAAACTATCTGAAACATTTACATGTAAGCTATCCGAAGTAGAGGTCTCGCTTTTTAAGTACTGTAGTCCATCTCGCGTTAAGTGCTCACTCATTCCAATTTCAACTTCAATATAGGACTACATTGCTAAACTCTATTTGCATGTTTGAATAGCACTAGATAATATTAATAAAGAAAAAGAATTTAAAATCTTGTTCATTGTATTGTCGAGTCATGCGCAATACCATTGCATACCAAACATTTGTGTTAAAACATTTTTTCTACCCTTTTAAGTATCAAACTAACCACATAGTAGCATACTAAACATGTACTCTATGTACTCGTGTAAAACATTCTTGTCATCCTTTCAAGTATCATACTAACCACTTGATAACTTGGCTATTTTCTCATTCATTTTCCATGGATACAGATCCCGGCGAATACAGTTGGTCTTATAGAGTATAGGGCACATCCTTTCTGGAAGCAGAAGTACTGCCCATCACATGAGCGTGACGGTACACCTCGCTGTTGCAGCTGCGAGAGAATGGAGGCAAGTCTACAAAAATATAACTCCTAAATAAAAGAAGGACCAAAGACAAATTTCAGCTGGAATCTTCTTAAAATTGACGAAACCAACAGCATGTTTGTCTAAGCTTCAATATTGAACTTACTTTTCACTGACCACTGTTGAGATAGGTTAGATATTGTACTGAAAATCCAAAAAATTAAAATAACATTTAAAAGATCTCACACGTGTGGCAAAAAATAAAGTTGATTAATATCAAGTTTTAGGCTTATCTAAACATGCCCAGGCTCAGAAGGATATATAAATCATCTTAAATTCATATGAAGCCTTCTGATCCATGCAGCCGGTAGATGCCAGATATCTGGCGCTAGATGATGGTCGGAAGCTATGTCTGGAGTGTTTGGACTCCGCAATAATGGATACACATGAATGTCAACCTCTGTACCTTGAAATACAAGAGTTTTACGAAGGTCTAAATATGAAGGTTGAGCAACAAATTCCATTGCTCTTGGTCGAGAGGCAAGCATTAAATGAAGCCATGGAAGGAGAAAAAAACGTAAGTTGTATTCTTAGTGAACATTACATCTCTGCAATTTTGTTTATTGTATTCACGTAGATGCTTGTAATTTATGCCTTATGGCCAGGGTCATTATCACATGCCTGAGACTCGAGGACTTTGCCTATCAGAAGAGCAGACAGTTAGAATAGTATGAATATCTTCCGATAGTGACTTTCTTTTATAAAATAACAGTTCCACTTAATATAACTTCATATATATTTTCCAAGATTTAATTTTATACTTATTTTATGAAAATAAATTCAGATTTTGAAGCGGCCAAGGATTGGAGGGTTTCGAATAATTGACATGTTCACCGAGCCTCATAAGCTAGTCCGTCGATGTGAAGTGACAGCGATTCTTATTTTGTATGGTCTTCCTAGGTAAGCATTGTTTCCTCCTGTCACCTGTAGCTTTTCCCAACGCTTGCACTTTCATGGACACTAAAAAAAAAATACTCTCGTCAATTCAGGTTATTGACTGGGTCTATCCTGGTTCATGAGATGATGCATGCCTGGCTGCGACTCAAAGGTACTCTTTCTTAGTACTATAAAGTTGCCTGCCTAAGCTTTAAAATTTAATTAGAAGTAATTCTGAAGTTTAGAATAAGTAAATTTTTTATGTTGTCAACGCTGGAATTGAGCAACTTATTCTCACAGTAAGGTAAAAACTATTTTCAAAATAAGTAATTTTTTTCACTTGAAAGTAAGAAAAGGAAACAATAGTTTAGAGTAACTTGTACTTTTTGTTAAGCTTACCCAAACTTGCTATACATAATACATGTTTTCCTGGCATCTCCCTTCTTTGCAATATGCCTAACTAGAATTAGCCCGCAGGTTACCCTAATCTAAGTCCAGAAGTTGAAGAAGGTATCTGCCAAGTGTTAGCTCATATGTGGTTGGATTCCGAAATTATTGCTGGTTCTGGTAGTAATGTTGCTTCGACTTCATCCTCGTCATCTTCCTCCTCATCTAGTTCTTCTAAGAAGGGAAAACGGTCTGAGTTTGAGAAAAAACTTGGCGAGTTTTTCAAACACCAGATTGAATCAGATACATCACCAGCATATGGAGATGGTTTCAGAGAAGGCAACAAGGCAGTGCTCAAGTACGGCCTAACAACGACACTCGATCACATTCGATTTGCAGGAAGCTTCCCATGTTAAGTTGATTGGTAATTTGTTGAGTTAATAAGTCAAAACAAAATTGAGGAAAAATAGAGAAAAGAAAAGCTTAAATTGAAAGTTCTGCTGCTATAATGTAAACTTTTTAACATTGAGAACCTCATATTTTGTGTCAAATACTTGGCAATATGTGAAAAGAATAATGAGTACCTAAAATTTATTGAGAATTAAGACTTCGATTTTTTTCCCTTTGTAAGGAAAGAAATTAATGAAATGCCTGCCAACAGAAAGCCCGGAGAAGCAAATAGCGAAATATCAGAACGATCTAGAGTTTACTGGTTAAAGGAAGGTTTTCCGGCGGGCATAGATATGTATACTACTGCCAACCTTTAACTCCTCAAGTCACGAACTAAACTAAAATGACAGATGAACTCTATTTATCATTTTCTAGAAATTCTCCCATGCAAGGTTATTCATCTCTACATTTCCACATTGAACTTTTTGAATGAATAACTTAATTCATCAATAGATTTTGGTTATATAATATATATATCAAGAAATATAAAAACATATAGGTAAAACAATTTAGAATTTAAGTTTTAAAAGGAAAGGCATCTTGTCTGAAAATGATGGATCAGAGTATTTTCCAGTGAGAATCTGTGATGCAACATACTGATTTGCAGCCTCAGTGTAATGAATCCCATCCCAATTCACATATTCTGTGCTGTCATTACAACCTTTGGCTGTCACTGAACTTCCATTCAAAACCTTTGTTTGTCCACAGGCAATTCTACTGTCATAGTTCAAAGGTGGACCTCCATATCCACAGCATGCCATTATGGGCTGTTCAAATCCTGTACATGAGTGAAATAGTTGTGAGACGAACTTAACGGAAATGATGATGTCGAAATGGATAAGATGAGAAACGAGAATACGTGGATGCTAAAAGAGCTGTGTTGGGCTGTAAAGGATTTAAGATTCACGATGCTGAGACAGAAATAAGGGTATACGCTAGTGATTAGTGGTGATTGTCATTTGAAGATAAATGGAAGAAAATTTGGGTGATTGGGACACTTTTTGTGTGGACCTAATGTGGTTTCCATTCATATGAGTGACATGATCTTGACTTGATATGTCACTAGATGAAGGGATAGACTAACACTAACATGACATTTTGTATTTACAGAGAATCTTGTTGCTTTAGATCTTTATGTAGATCTAGCAATGAACTAAACAAAGTGACAAGTAAGGATTCATGTAGCCGACCCTAATACTAACCATATCGAGAATAGTTTGCTATGAGGTTGGATTTGATTGTGAAAATATCCACATATGTGAAATGTGCATCTGGATATTGGCCTTGCAACTTTTTATTGAGTGCATTAAGTTGCAGATTGAGAAGTCTTGAAGCTTGATTGTGGGTGCTAACACATCCAAGTTCATCAAGCTTTGACGGATCATTTCCAAATTTGGCAACATTCTGTGGTAAACAACCAAGGGGACCTGTGTTGTGAATCCAAAAATTTCTTGCCTGTTGGTCGTATAATTTCTGCAGAAAATGAGACACAAAAATTGTGGGGGGGGGGGGGGGGGG
>CAIGRP010037603.1:9229-32921 GCA_903798385.1 Fraxinus cuspidata
TTTTTTTTTGTCTTATTATCAGTCTACTTATATTTGTAATCTTTACAGGGAAAACCACCGGATTGGCAAGACTTTGTTGGGATTATTACTCTTCTGGTCATCAACTCAACCATCAGTTTCATAGAGGAGAACAATGCTGGTAATGCTGCTGCAGCTCTCATGGCTCGACTTGCTCCCAAAGCTAAGGTAATAAAACACGCTTCTTTTTTCACATTCATAAAAGTTGCTTACGATTTTCTGAATAAATATCCTAGTATCTAAAATGGGTCTTCTGGTGCTTCAGTATGATCCTGTTTAGTAGAATGTCCTAACTTGGCTGATCTCAATGAACGTTCTATAGGTTCTTCGTGATGGGAAATGGAGTGAATTAGATGCCGCCTTTCTTGTTCCGGGTGATGTTATCAGTATAAAGCTTGGGGATATAGTTCCAGCTGATGCTCGTCTCCTAGATGGTGATCCCTTAAAGATAGACCAGGTCATTTTCTGATTATATATTTCTTAAGATTGATTTGCATTGAGCTCGTACTAAATTCCACATTTGGCTTTACAGTCTGCTCTCACAGGGGAATCCCTTCCTGTGACGAAAGGTCCTGGGGATGGCGTTTATTCAGGGTCCACATGTAAACAGGGGGAGATTGAAGCAGTGGTCATTGCCACTGGTGTGCATACTTTCTTTGGAAAAGCTGCCCATCTTGTTGACTCCACTAATCAAGTGGGACATTTTCAGAAGGTGCAAATCGTTAAATTCAACTTTGTTGCTTTTGAACGTCACAATTTTTAAGCATGTTTTGTAGTTGTTTTTAATCAGTTTGAATTATAAATATATAGGAATGAGTGGTGATTTTAATCTGTTTAAATTATAAATAGATAAAAATGAGTGCTCGATAAGTGGGTAGTACTTGTGGATCCCACAAAATGTGTGGATAAAAAGTGGTTTGACTGATTATACTATAAACAGCTGCCAAACACGCTCTTAGAAAGAGTAGCAACGGAAAGGAGATTCATAAGGACCTACTCAATTCAGTTCTATGTTATACTCATTTTACTTTGCAATAAATGCAAATCTATTTAAATCTTACCTCATACATGGAGTCCTGTTAGACAAGGAACAGATTTTTGAAAATGATGTTCTTAGATTTGATATTTCTCTACTTTGAATTTATAAATAATTTACGTCTATTTTCACAAACTCTTTTTGATTTGTCTTGAAGGTGTTGACTGCTATTGGAAATTTCTGCATATGTTCCATAGCTGTGGGAATGATTGTTGAGATCATTGTGATGTACCCGATTCAGAATCGGCCTTATCGTCCAGGAATTGATAATTTACTTGTGCTTCTTATTGGAGGAATTCCAATTGCAATGCCAACTGTTCTGTCCGTGACAATGGCAATTGGTTCTCACCGTTTATCGCAACAAGTAGGCTCCTCTAATTTCTGGAGTTGATGCCATTTTTAATTGGTTTGAAGTGTTCATATGTAAATTCATTTTATTGTTGATTTCCTAGGGAGCCATCACCAAAAGAATGACTGCCATAGAAGAAATGGCTGGCATGGACGTACTTTGCAGTGACAAAACTGGAACCTTGACATTAAACAAATTAACTGTTGACAAAAATCTTGTGGAGGTTGGTGTAATAGTGTTTGCTTGTTGTATTTGTATGCTTAAAGTTATTGCAGTCTGATGTCAAGTCCTGAGCTATATTTGTAGGTCTTCGCTAAAGAAGTGGATGCAGATACAGTTGTTTTAATGGCTGCCAGAGCTTCTCGGTTGGAAAATCAAGATGCTATTGATGCTGCTATAGTGGGGATGTTGGCCGACCCCAGGGAGGTATGCAGATATCACATATGAGCATTTTGGTAGATTTTGATGGTACAGTGTAGCATAGAAATGAATCCAATACACAGTAGTATTGTTTCTACCTTCCAATATTTGATATTCTGCTTTACTGCAGTTAATCAGGAGAGATCTCCAATTAGCTTCTTCCTGTTGCTTTTTAACTTAATTTTTTCTGCTCTTTTTCTTCTGCATTGCATCATATGCATGTAAAAGGCACGTGCTGGAATTCAAGAGGTACATTTCCTGCCTTTTAACCCAACGGATAAGCGCACAGCTTTGACATATATTGACAGTGAAGGAAAAATGCACAGAGTCAGCAAAGGTGCTCCTGAACAGGTATAACAGATGAGGGTCTTAAATTAATCACTATGACATTGCTAGCCAGTTGTCCTAATCTATGCTCGTAACTTGGTTTCTAGATCTTGAATCTTGCACACAACAAATCTGAGATAGAGCGTAGAGTTCACTCTGTGATTGATAAGTTTGCTGAGCGTGGATTACGGTCTCTTGCAGTAGCTTACCAGGTGATTTGTTTTCTATTTCTTATTACTCTTATACTTTCCAATAGGACATTTTATGTTCAAACGGTGATTCATAGTCTAAATATTCCACAGGAAGTTTCTGAAGGAAGAAAGGAAAGTCCCGGGGGTCCATGGCAATTTATTGGCCTCCTGTCTCTGTTTGATCCTCCTAGGCATGACAGTGCCGAGACAATCCAAAGGGCTTTGAATCTTGGGGTGAATGTTAAGATGATTACTGGTGAGTATTTTATTTTTCAACTTCTGACACTAGAGAACTTCTTTGTTGATCAGATATATCAGGACTATTTGTGGCTGTATTCTGCAGAATGTCATGCTTATCTTAGCTATATTAAGATGTAAGGGTATGTCTTTGTATGGAAAATTAAGTAGTTAGACTGAAGCTATGATAAAGAATAGGCTGAATGAATTCTCAAGATTTTTACTTTCCATCTGTATAGAAGAAGCCCCGACAACATGAAATAGAGATTGCTGGTGAAGGTGGAAATTTGAAATCTGTGTCATGGAGGATGGCAGCAGTTTTTTAATCTATAATTAATGAACAGTATTAATTATTTTCTGGTAGGACAGAGGTCTTTCAAACCTTGTTTGTTAAATGGACTACAAATTTCATATTTTTTAGTATAGACTTACGTTTATATATAGTGTTCAGTTATTTAAGGAAATGTTGTTTCAGTTTTTAATAAGAGTTCTCCTAACCTGTTTTTGTAATGTCTCAACGACTATATTAAATCTCTACCAGGTGATCAGTTGGCAATAGGAAAGGAAACAGGACGTCGTCTGGGTATGGGAACCAACATGTATCCATCATCGGCTTTATTAGGGCACAACAAAGATGAGTCCATTGTTGCTTTGCCTGTTGATGAGCTAATAGAAAAGGCTGATGGTTTTGCTGGTGTTTTTCCTGGTAAGGCTTGTATTTTTATATTGCTGTTAAAATTAAAAGGATACGTTTATTCATATGGTTACAACCTTCTCTATGTGTATATCTTTACCAAGACGCAAGACTCAACTGGATCAGAGGATTATTAGTCCTCGAGTCTAGTGCCATATGTCGGGCTTCCAAAGTAGTTTTCATATTTCTTCGTTGTAATTCTGAAAGTTGTTAAACTGGTCTTTACTTAATAATTATTGGCATGTCCTCCTCTCAGCATTTAAAATCTCGGATTGAAATAATTTTCAAACAAATTACTCCTTTATTGACTGGCTTCATATTAATTCTGTTGGTAACAGAGCACAAGTATGAAATAGTAAAACGTTTGCAAGCCAGAAAACATATATGTGGAATGACTGGTGATGGGGTCAATGATGCTCCTGCGCTCAAGAAGGCAGACATTGGAATAGCTGTTGCTGATGCAACAGATGCTGCACGAAGCGCTTCTGACATTGTCCTGACGGAACCTGGTCTCAGTGTTATTATTAGTGCTGTTCTAACTAGTCGAGCCATCTTTCAGAGGATGAAAAATTACACCGTAAGTTGTGCTTTCAACATCCAGCATGTTCCATGTGGAACATGTCTACCTAAAAGACAACTTTATTTTCAGTATGTTTTAACCAGATATTTATGCATGGTGCCATATCTGGTAATGAAGCAAGATTTATCATTTCTTTCCAATTATCAATCTTCTCCTACCCAACCCTCTCCTATGCCAAATAGCTTTGTCGTCTATGGGACAGCCATTGTTGCTTTCGGTTAGCTTTGGTTTGTGCATGGTCTGTTATTGGTTTTCCTTTATGAAACTCTTCTCCCTTAAACAAATGTGGTCTTGTGTTCCTTGAATGCAGCCTTTTTGTTAATATTATGATTATTTATAACTGTCCCTTTAATCTAACTAATTTCTTCAACTTCTGTGCAGATATATGCTGTTTCCATCACAATCCGTATTGTGGTAAGTATTAAACTGGTTATATTTTTATCAAAAACCATAAGCGAAGTTTTCTGACAAATTATTTTGTCTTTGTACCACTTTTGACTTTTGATTGCCTTCTAATGAATTGAGCTTGTCCCTTTGCCCACTTATTATGTAATGATTGTTTTTTCAGCTTGGTTTCATGTTACTTGCACTCATATGGAAGTTTGACTTCCCACCCTTCATGGTTCTCATAATTGCCATCCTTAACGATGGTAAGCATTTCTGGTTTATAACTAACATTCTTGCATGGGGAATGGGAGACCCAGATGCAGGGCACATGGAGGGGTGGGCTGTTGTGGTAGAAGATTTTGTGGTAAAATTCTGACATCTTTAGGCTCTTTTCGGTTTGCTAGGTACCATTATGACAATATCGAAGGATAGGGTGAAACCATCTCCTTTACCTGACAGCTGGAAGCTTTCTGAGATTTTTGCGACAGGAGTCATTCTTGGAGGTTACCTAGCAATGATGACAGTCATCTTCTTCTGGGCAGCATACGAAACAGACTTTTTCCATGTAAGCAACTACTGATTGAGTTTTATAACATGGACTATTATTTGTACGGCTGGGCGTGGGTTGGGTTGGTTTTTTGTCCAACCCAAACCCAACCCAACACAAACCGATCAAGCTTGGATTGGGTTGGTAGGTTTGGGCTTGGGCCCAATTCAAGTTGGATCCGGTTATTTTTGTTGAATTTGAACAATTTTTAAAATTTGAAACCACTTGAAGATCTCCATTTTTTAAACCTACATAAGGAATTCTTTCTAAAAATTAATTTATAAATAAGTTTTAAACTATAGAACATTTTCTTTTTATAATTGTTTTGGAATTCATTTCATTATCATGTCCTTAATTTTTAGGTTGTCGTTAAATTATTTTGTATTTGTACATAGTATTCATACCAATCAGCCTATGTGAAAAAAAGGGACGTTTGTACATTCCAAAAATCCTTCTCGTCTCCATTATTGTGTCAATTTAGGTTTTTTTGGTGTGTTTTTTCTAGCCACCTTCTATATACCATCTTGGGATCATCTCTACATATAGCTGCAGTCAGTATTATTGCTACCTGCTTAACAAGAGAGAGTTGCCAGTAAAAACATATCCCTTTCAGTTTATTCTATATAAGCTGCACCAAAAACCACTTATTTCCTGACATCTTTGTATTGATTTTGTCATTCTCTTCATTGTTTTACAAAATGTTCGGCGTTTTTCTTTATATGTGATAGTCTCTATATCTTGGCTTTCATTTACAGAAGTGTTCCTTTACAAACATCAAATTCTGACACTTTTAATTGGGGGTTTACTCTGAAAGCATTTTTATCCAGCTTGTTCATCAAAAGTTATATTTTATCTTCAATTGTTTATGTTTTATCTATAGGTTTGAATCTATTACAGTCTTCTCAGTTTAAATATTTTATTAGGAATATATTCATCACGCCTGTTGAGAATTTTTTCTGTGCTTTGTATAATGGAGTTTCCGTGATGCCATTCTACTTTTTCTTTATCTTTCTTTCTTTTCCTTCTTTTTTGAAATTGGAAAGAAATACCATCTTCTCTTGCCCTTTTAAATCAATCACTTTTACTTGGTGGAGATTCCCAAGAACTTTTTGCTAAGTTTAGGTTTGTTACACTTTCCTTTCAACTCACAGAATGCATTTGGGGTCGCAACTCTCAAGAAGGGGGCTCATGATGACTTCAAAAAGCTGGCCTCAGCAATATACTTGCAAGTGAGTATCATCAGTCAAGCCCTCATATTTGTGACAAGATCCAGAAGTTGGTCTTTCCTAGAGCGTCCAGGACTTCTGCTTGTGGGGGCTTTCCTTATTGCACAACTGGTTAGACAACTGCTTTTCATTTCTTTTATTTGAGGGCGTCGTATAGCATGTTTGGCAAAGCTTAAAATAACGTATGTCTCCAAACATAGGCCATGTTTGTTTCGGATTAAAATCAAATTTTAATCTAAGTCAAACAATCAATATTAACCACATCTTCCATGGGTCACACGGCTTTTCAACCTCACATTTCTAAAACTTCTATCGCAATTTACTAAAAATCTAATTTTAATCCCCTCCAAACACCCACATATTTGGATCTCTTTTTTTTCCCTCACTTTTTTATAAAAGTAAAGTTAAAAAACTTTGAAAGTAACTCTTGGCTTATTGTCAAAATAAGTACTTAATAGCTTAGCCAAGCACACCACAAATGCTTTCTCCTATATTCACTCTGTTTTTTCTGTGGACAGATTGCTACCCTGATTGCTGTGTATGCAAACTGGAATTTCTCTGCAATTGAAGGCATTGGATGGGGCTGGGCTGGGGTTATATGGCTTTATAACCTCGTATTTTACTTTCCACTTGATTTGATCAAATTCTTCACCCGATATGCCTTGAGTGGGAGGGCTTGGGATCTCGTTATAGAGCAAAGGGTATGAAATAGACAACTTAATGGACTAAGTTGATGAAGCTGTTTCTTGACATCGTTTGTGGAATGTTCTTTTTCAGATTGCATTCACAAGGAAAAAGGATTTTGGAAAGGAAGATCGTGAGCTTAAATGGGCTCAGGCACAGAGGACTCTCCATGGGTTGCATCCACCAGAGACGCAGTTTACTGATCGTAGTAATTACAACGAGCTTAATCAAATAGCTGAAGAGGCAAAACGGCGAGCTGAGATAGCAAGGTACAAAAATAGTTTCATTTTAAATACGAAAGTTCGGCCTATATTTCTTAATTGGTTTTAGAGCTATATAATACATTAAATCGACAACAAATGGAAACATTGTGAGACAGCCCGTCAACTTTCTCTAGGTTGCATTTGGTACACCATATTAGATCGTATTATGACTTTAATATAAAATTAGAATGGATGATAGTTGGTGGATGGTATTTATTTATTTATTTTTTTTACTACAAGATCAAAAGTATTATCTATCGTAATTCTCCACCGACTACTAACATTCTATTTTCATAATAAATTCTTTATACAATCTGGTGCACCAACCGCAACCTTATGACCATCTTGGCCCATTGGCTTGTCTCAAGGTTGGGAAGGTCAAGACTAGCCAGCGGCAAAATTTATTATTGTGCTATGACCCTTTTTTTTGGCTCAATTGTTTTTATTATATTAGGCCATTTGAACCACAAACACCAAGCCTGATGTGGCTGCCTTGAAGCAGCACAGTACCGTGCTTTTCACTTGCCAATTCGTCCCACTTATTAATTCAATGGAAAATCTTTGCATTTTTCACATTAGCCATTGCAGACAAAGTTTATACTGTTTTAAGTTTCTGGTTGATGAGTGTCGGCGTCCATTTTATGATGCATTACTTTGCCTTGATTTGCAGGCTGAGAGAACTGACTACACTGAAAGGCCATGTTGAATCCGTCGTAAAACTGAAGAATCTTGATATAGAAACAATTCAGCAGTCATACACGGTTTGAGCCGTCGTCTGATCCACGATTTCCTTATGCCCTGTGTAGAGATGAGATCTGGGGTTCTGTCGATTGTGCGGCCTATAGACATCCCTCGATGATCAAGCAATCAACCATAGAAGATCTCTGTATCCTTAACTTACTTGTGTATATTGGTCTGAGTTTGAAACAGAATCAAGTATCCTCTTATACTTCTTTAGCATTCCAGTTATAATTATTGAATGACAGAATTTGATCTTACTGCTGGTAAAATTTGTAAAACATATTACTATATAGTTATGCATTAGGGAATAGTTCACAAATCAGGCATTAAGTTTCACAAATGCGAAAATCAAGTGTTAAAGTTTAAAAAATGCAAAACTCAGGTATTTAGTTAATTAAATAAAAATAATTATTATTTAAATATAATAAATTCACAATTATTCAATTAATGGTCGCACGTACCTAGTTATAGGTCACAATTTATTTATTGATCATATATTATCAAATTAATTGATCACAGATTATTTCGAGGTCACCAATCAAATATTTTATAGGTCACAATTTAATTCATTGATCACGGATCAAAAAATTATAGCTCACAATTTATCTATCGATCACATATTTTCAAATTCTTGATCACATAATTTTTAAGTTACAAATTATCGAATTTCAAGGTCACAGTTTAACAATAAGTCACAATGATCCAACTAGCGGTCACATACACCAAACACCCCACTCTCGTCCCGATCTACCACCAATACTTGGTCACAAATCAACCAAATAATTGGTCACAAATACTATCTCACACCGTCCTCGCCACAAAACCACCACAACCACCGCCAACAACAACAAAAATGCCTGCACCACACTACCTACAAATAACACCCTCGCCCCCCACCACATCACCAACCCAACCACCACCATCGTCGCTTGCACCACACCACTAACAAAAACCATTGACATCGCCCCCGCCACAACACCACCACTACAACCATTGCCAATAAAAATTTGCAGCAGAACCATCAGTGCAGCATCGCGACGCTGCGTTTGTAGCAGAACCACCACCTTCGCCGCCCGCACCACCAACAAAACCACCGCCACCATCGCAACACCACCACCACAGCAACAAAAACCCGGCGCCTGCGCCACCGCAACAACCAAAACGCAGCTGTGTCGAAGAGAGATAAGAAAGATAAGGAAGATCGGAAACACAAACCCTAATTACTTGGCAGTTTCGCCGTTCTCAACCACCAACATCGCGATTTTGGGATCAATCTCACCAGCAATCTCCTTCATCCTGCTGTAGTCGACTTAAATTCGAGCTGGGGCGGCGCTCTAAGCACCGCGTTGTGACGCCGTTGCGTCGGAGATTCTCTTCCAAACGGATCTCTTCCGGTGGTGACGTCCGGAGATTCTCTTCCAAGGGATGGTGCTACTATTGAGAGAGAAGGTCGATTAGCGAGAAGGGACGAGTCAGTTTAGAGAGATAGATGAGTGAGAGACAGTGGATTGGAAAGAAATTGGGGTTTAATCATTAATTTAATTAATACCTGATTTTTGATTAAATAAACTTTGGATCTGATTTTTTTATTTAAAAACTTAAATGTCTGATTTTATGTAATTTCCTCTTTGTATGACAGTTTTGAGATTTTAGTATTAATGTATTGTGGTAAATTTTGACATTTCTTCACTCGAAAGAATGGAGTGAAAACTGTTTCAAAGAGTTTTAAGTGCATCTTTATCGTGCTTAATGTATTTTAAGTTACTTATTTAACGTCTTAGGTCTCTCGTAGACCTCAATATTTCCATCCACAAGAATAACGATTCAAAAAATTATGAACCATTATTTCATAGAATTCAATGGTGTATAATTCTGAATTTTCAATATTCAATTTAATAAAACTCTAATTATCTATGTTGATTTGAATATAGGAATAAAAAAAACTTAGAACTCTAATGCTACATGAAATTTAGCATGATTTGTTAATGTTGCTAAGAATTTATTGTTTTATAAACCTTCCCATAAATTTAAAGTGATTAATGTTATTCATAGTTGCTCACTACCACAGTCGTTCTACAGGCATATGTAAGGCAGCCGATTATTTGATGCATGAGTTAATAGAAAGCTACTTTTTATTTACTAATGCATCAAATAATCACTTGCCATGTGTATGTGATGTAGGGCAACTGTCGTGGTGATGGACTGTGAATAGCATTATTCTCAGCATAAATGGTCCCTAGTCTTCAATATGAAAATGGTCCGTAAAGTTTGTTTCTTGGCATTGACATCCTTAACCTGTGTTTAGTGCTCAATTGGTCATTTTTCTACGAAAGGAACCAATAAGTCCTCAATTTTAGGAAAATTTGCAATTGGATCCCTAAGTTTTTGGAAAAAGTACAAATGGGCCCCAAACCTTATTTAATAACAATTAATTTAGTTACTAAATATAACCCAAAAAAGGTTAATTTGTCACGCTTTATGTTACAATGAAATGAAAGGTTTGAGATTGTGGTTGGCGCAAATCAAAGGTTTGGTAAAAGTTCAACAAAATGAAAGATTTTGAACCATGACTACAATTCTTCCCTAGTTTTATGATAATATATAGTCCCTGTTTAATGGCTATTATTCTGAAAAAATAGAGTTATGAGTAGTGATTTTTTGGTGAATATGTGGTTAATAGTAGGGAGAAATTTTGAATTTACGTTATTGTGTAAATGTGATTGAAAATGAATCTAAAAATTAAAGAGCTATTTTAAAGGGGATAAACGGAATTTAATATAATGTCCACTTTTTTTATTTATTGCGCTGGTCTTGAACATATACTCCAGGAGATTATGCGGACGAAATGAAGATGTAAAATTGACAATTTATATTGTTCCTTAAACAATTTGATTGGTGGACTTGTTCTTGTTTATTTTCTATTGGTTTATCTCAGATTGTCTGTATTTATATATCTTTTGGGTTGTGTTGGAAAGTCCGATTATAAATTTGATTTAAGTTGGAACATGTTGAGCATTAGTTGTCGTTTTTCCTTTTAAAGAGTACATTTAAAGAGAACAAGTAGAATATTATTTGAGGTAGATCAACTTTAATACTCGCTTCGCCTAATTTAAAAAATAAGTAGATGTTACTTTTATACGACCATTCTTAATCATCCAAGCAAATACTTTTTTCGACGACCTTTTCTCATACATGTGTGGTATGTAGTCCGCAAAAATTGAATATTGCAGAATAATTTTACATATAATTCATTTTAAAGATAATCCAACTTATCGTATTTCTTATTCTTAAGAGTACATAACAAATGTACTCGAGTGGTATTAGAGAATTTTATTTAATTTAAAATTGTATATTATGCTTTCGTGCTTTGTCTTAACAAATAATTATTAAAATATAGTGTATAATGCTAAAATCAATCTCTCAAATTAAACGTTAAAGAAGAATTCGAGTTCAACTAGCTACAAAACTAATATGAAATATTCTCTCTATCATTCAAAATTGAGCAATACTTATATTTTGCTTATACTTAACAGTCGATTGGACTTTTTCAAAGGATTAGATTGTGTTGGGCATGTTGCCTATTATGTCGTTTTTTCAAATTATGTTTGGGGCACATTTTGAGAGTAAGAATGCATTTTTACTGTTGATGTGATGAAGAATATGTAGTGGAAAAAGAAGCAAAAGTTATTGATGTAATATACAATATTATTTTATTGAAAAATGTGTAATTAAAAATGAGTAGAAAAATGAAAATGAGAAAAATAATACTGAGGCATTAGTAAAACTTTATTCATCAAAGTTAAAGCAAGTAAATTATTTAAAAATAAGTTTTATCAATCTTTTGTGGTTAAAAATACATTTTTCTTAACAATCTTAATGCTAAGTAACAAAAAGATCGAATCACACAATGCTAAATAATAAACGTATATCAAATAAGCAGTTTTTGTACTAATTCTAACAAACTCAAACGTTGAAAATAGCACATTTTCAACACTTTTTTAATGATTTCTTAAGAGAGAGGCAACTCGTCTAATAGCAAACTTACTAAAATGTATTTGGCTTATTTTAAACAAACAAATGATCTCAGGTTTGATAATCAGAAATGCGAAGTTTAAGATACAATCTAGCCGTTTGATTGTAAAAAATTGAGAATCAAAGTTCATGACAACAGATACTAGAGTTCAACAAGTGACAAATGAGAAGTTTAAGAACTAAGAAAACAGGAACAATCCACCAAAAACATTTCTAATATCCGAAAAACCCACCGAAATAAGGCTCCAAAAGAACCGGCATAGCACATCATAAGCATAATTCCCTTTGTTCCTACTTTATTGATCCAAAACAATAATTAACAGAACTGTCTACTTATGGCTTGAGGGCCAAAGCCAAACCTAATTTGGCGCTCTTATCAATAGACTTTGTGTCAACCTCAGTCGAAACAGTGATGAGAGACTTAGGACGCCACTCATGCTGGAGCAGAGCGCTTGCCTTGCCAAAGTTGTTAACTCGGGCCTTCACTGTAGTCAATGGATCCAATGAATGCTGAGTGCCAACGGTGATGGTGTTCTCATTGGTTGAGAAGCTATGGGTCACTTCGGCACCAACAGCAGTGTTGGTCAACGGGCTCACTGTATGGTAGTATGTCGCACTGAGAGTGTCACCTTTGTTGTTCCTGAACCAACAGTGTACATTCAGCAACTTCTTGGTTCAAAAGGCTAGCAAGCAAATGGGAAGTAAATCCAGGACGTCGGAAAAATGTCCATGATAATGAAAGATATAACTCATCTATTAACAGAAAATTTTCTGATAAAATATCTTTTAGTACCAGATGACAGTCAAAAGAACCTTCTTTTGAATGTTAATGTTTGGGCCGAGCCTAATCATACAGTACATTTCTCACCTTCAATGCTGAAGCACCAAGGCAATAATGGGAATTCATAAAACTATCAACTCAAAGATTCATTAGGGGTCCATTTTGTGCGTGAGAAACAGAGACGTGAAATCACCACTGTGATCTTCGTTGTTATTGTTAAAACTTGCAGTGGCAGGTGGATCTAGCCGTCACTTTGAGGATGGAACCATTGTAGATTTCTTTGTACTATGCAATTTTTTTAGTTTCTTTTTAGGGATTTATGCTCAACCCATAACCAGTTAACATGCCCATTTAAGTAAATGAAAACTTTCATGGTGCTAGGTAGTTGTACCGCAAAGTTTTCTCCTAGAACAAGGATGACAAGCAGAAGCTACAAGAAACATTTAAAATTTCTCCAGCAATTTATTAAAACCACTCACAGAGTCAATGAAGCAATAAGATCTGCATTTGTGAAGCTTGCTCCAAAGTTGCATTTAGTAAGAGCTCCTTCCTTGCTGTCAAATGATACATCAGTCCCCACAGCCAGAGTATTATTTCCCAGAACACTGGAAAAGCTTACAATGGGGTTAGCTGTCAACCCAATGCTGGAGCTTATTCCAGCATAATCATGCAAGTATTGAAGTTCCAGCTGTCATGACAAATGAGGAAAAGGAATTACACATCACTTGCACTTCATACACAATATAGCTAAGAAATGCCAAGCAACAGAATTCTCGATTTAATAATAATCAATTATAAAAATACTTGCCTTTCCAGACCTTTGATCGGGAACTCGGAAACTTAAAATTGTCTTCAACCCAGGAGCAGGTTCGTCAATTGTAACAGTGGTAAATAGCTGGCATTCGTCTCATAAATCAGTTATACAATCGAATGTGCATATATCCATTCAACACCATCCAATAATTTGTAAGTGAGAATTGAGATTAACAGAGCCCAAAAAAAAAAACTTGGCTCAAACAGAGAACAGAAAATCACAAAATAAGAGTCAAAGAGAGTCCATACGTTGGAGCTTGTGTCTACTTTAACATCAGTTGTGATATTCTTGTGCTTCAACTGAGTATTTACATCAGCCAGAAACAGTTCACCTTTCTTTGTTCCCGAGGAAGTTATACTCTGAAACAAGAGAAAATAAACAAAACTGATGATAAGCTTACAACAGCCAAAAAATTTGATCAAACACAAAATCCAACCAAAAAAATTTCTCAAGCACAAGCTGTTGAGCTCAAGCTTCACTAAATTTTGATTCAAGTTACATCCTCATAAAATTCTCAAGCAGCACTCAGGCAACAGTGTTTTCAAGAATGCAAGTAAACAGTCTTACAAGACTTTCCAGAGAAAATTTTCTGAACTACCAGAACAGAGAAAAATTGTGAGACAAAAAATGAGCGAGCGAACTTTCTCTGAGAGAGTGAACACAAGTAAATGTAATACTGAAAATATGTGACTTGCAGTTGCTGGAGAAGTTATTTTGCAGCTTCTCTTCCATGTGGATAAGTTTCTGGTTTCAATGTTAGCAAAGTGAAGGTGCAAGTCTGTTTGAAAAATCTCCTGCCATGGTTGTTTTCTTTTGGATTACTAGATTTAATAACTAGCTTGAAGTTACAACTTATATAGATGTGGAGAAGTAAAGAAAAGTTCATGCTGAGATCATCCATCAAAATCCACAAACAACATTGGCCATAATCTCTAGAAACACTACACAACCCTACATGGAACTAACAAAAATCTATTCTCAAAAACTACATGGGCTCTTTTCACTAATCAGCACACTACACAAATCCACACAGACCTAATATTCCATAAAAATAATATTGGGCACAGACCAACATAATCTGAAAAATGAAAAAGGAAAAAATTATTCTAGAAAAACACATTTGCAATAATCAGTTGGGAATACAAACCTAGATAGACTCAATGATATTCTATTCTAGAAAAAGTAGGCAAAGCAGGTTTCATAACTGCAAGCTTGGTAATATGTCTTCATGAGATCCAACAAAGTAAATAATAAGAAAAAGACAAAGAAAATCGTATTTTCCCTCTCTATGTTAGTTAATAATGATAGATTTAGAACCATTTTGTCTAACTAGGAAAGAGATAATTTTATTTATTCAAATTATCTTCAACTTGCCTCTCACACGTAGGCCAAATTCATTTTCTTAATAAAGGCCCACGCACAATTTTTCACGAAGGTACTGCTGCTTGACCTCGTATCCGTGTCTGCTCTAATATGTGTTGAGTTTTGAATGCTAGATGGAATAAATTAATTTATTTATTTAAATTGTCGACAAAATAAAAATGTGGCACCAATACAAGTAAACATTTTATCCGAATATTTGTTATCCAAAAAACAGCCCTTACTCAATCAGTGAATTACTAATACTGAAAATGTCAGCGAAACAGATAAATTATATAAATTCCATTTCATGAAAACATGAAAAACACTGAAGGAACTATCACAAACAGTAGGTCCCAACCAATTTTCACTTGCTAGTCCGCTTATAACTTAACTAGTTATCCACAAATTTATTAACCAACAGCCAATAATTTAAAATAGTCGGAAACTCGTAAAAACAAATGCTCGCAACAATAAACATTTCTGACAGTATACGTATATCAACAATGCTTCCAGAAACGATCACAGGCACAATATAACAAAATACTAAAATAAATTTAAAAAATTACCACTCCAGTGGGGGAGTAGGTAGTGATGGTGAACTTCTGGTCGCTCTGGTAATCCCTGTATAAAAGATCTATTTTACACCAAATAAACACAAATCAAAAATCATATTACTCGAATCTGCAAAAAAAATCAAAACCAACAAATTATAAGATTAAAATGAAACCTCTAGCTCTCTTGCCAATATCAGAGTAAAGTCCTGGACCCTTGCCCATGATTCTAAAACCTAAAATTGAAAAATCAAAAACTAGATAGAGAGTGTAAGTATGTGTTGCTGTATAAATGGTGGAAAAGCCCCAATTTGCAACCTCAGTTTTTTTTAGTGTGTGTTTGTAGGGAAGTATTAGCCGTTGATGGGGGATTGCTGGCTGCGGTTGTGTTTGGGCCGTTGATTTTTGTGATGAAAGGGAGATGATAGATTTAAAGGATATTTTGGGCATCTAAAGGACACGTGTCCTGTTGACGTACTTTTGGCTAATGAATTTAGCGTGCACTTGCATGATAAAGATTTTTCGAGAATCGTTTTTTGAAATAATTTGGCTATTTGTACACCAAGTTTTACAATTTAGTATAAAGCTTTCTCACAATAAGGGGGCCCAAGCCCCATCACAATAGGCGCAGACCACCCCATCGTGAGGGGGTTGTACACCAAAGTACACGTAGCTTCTCTCTTTTTGAAAAATGTTTGATGAATATTTGATTAATAAAAATAATAATAATTTTTTTCTTCTAATTTTTTCGAGAGGGAATTGGAGAGAAAACATGTACTTTGCTCTTATGGTCGTTAAGGCTTGAGTACCATGCTTCAACAATCTAGGTGCATACGTTGGGACGTCTCCCATGAAAACTTGCCCTTGCTCTATTTTCTTTCAATTCTAGATTGTATCTTCAGTTTGGATCTCATTTTGCATCAACTTACCAGTTGATGATAGGAGGTTGGATTCTTGTTATGGACATCACGTCTGAGGGGAGTCTCCATCAGTAATCCATTCCAAAATGCATCCGGAGTCTTCTTATCGATATCGTTTCGCAAGCGATCAGTTCAGCATTGTAACGCGTGAAATAGCTTTTGAGGGACTCATACTCCTCTTGTTGTATGTCATTGAGCTTAGTAACAGAGGTTTACCCCATCTTGCTTCCTGCAAATGCACTCGAGAAGGCTTGTTTTAACTGCTGCCAACTTCAAATCAAACCTAGTGGTAACTCACCATACCACCGCTTGGTAGATTCATCCAAAGTAAGATGAAAGCCTTGCCACTTTAGTACATGACTTGCTTTCTTCAGTCACATTTGTGTCATGTACTTGCACAAATGGTACATATGATCTCTTTTGTCATTATACTTATCCATAACCGGACGAATGAACTTATCAGAGATCGACTCCCCCTTGATCTCCTTGGAATGTAAGTGTTCATCATCATTATCCAGTTCGTACAACCTAGTAGGTTGATCCTCGTATGCTTCATCCATATGAGTGTTATATGAGGTATTGAAAAGACTTTCAACCTTTTGACCCTCTTGGTAACTATTCCTCTTATACTAGAAGGTAACCTCCAATGGGAATCTTTCTATGGTGGGTCTACTTCTACGATGCCATTTAAGTGACCTTTTCAGTGTACTGTCATAGATTTTTTATGCACGTATGTTGGTATTTTCACGAAGAACGCTATTAACGGAATTAGTTTCATTTTCTTCAAAATTGCCTTTGTGTTTTTCATCTTCGCCCGCAAGGAAGCATTCTTGGATGTCAACGCTATCAAACATTCAGTCATCTCCTGAATAGTTTTAGCAGTATACATTCTCTTTCACAAGCTATGATGCTGTGCGAGAGAGATGTCGGCATGTGCTTTCGCTGGATTTTGCTCTTCTGTCTCTTAGGATTCATGTCACTATCTAGTGGATAGTTACTACATTCTCCACTTCCACCTTTGGCGCTTTCATCTCCTCCGATTTCTCTTCAATTTGACTCATGATTTCAAACTTTTTTAGATGTAACAAGATTTTGTGCTCTACTTTGTTCAAGTATTTCCTACAGATAACGTCAATTTTTTGACAATAAAAATATGGTCAACAAATCCTATTCAACTTGCTGTGATTTTTACTTCCTAAACTCACTAGTTTTGATGCTCAACTTAGAAAGAAAATAGCTATTTGATGGGGGATATTTGAATTGCATACATATCTCTTTTAAATGAGGGGATATTTATAGATTTTTCTTTCACACCTTGAGGTAGTTTAATCTTTTTGAGAGAATGACAAATGATGGCTCCTTGTTGCAGTTAAGAATCACTCAATATTCATTAGTCCACGTGCCTTTTATTGAAAACCTTAGTCAGTCTGGAGTATGGAAAATGGTTCGCAAGATTAGGGTGAGCCTTCTGTATCTTTGTTTCTCTAGCATGCTGCTTTTTGCTTCGCCAATAACTATTCAGCTTCGCAGACTTCGTTTCAATGGTTAATGGTACAATTAGTTTGTACACAATAGAGATAAAGTCATCTTAATCAATAGTCATATAAAAAATGAATTGTAATTAAACATAATCGCACATATCATCAAGCCACTCCAAAACCATGAAGCATAATTTTACAACTAATCATAATTCTCATCGCTGGTTCTATCTTAATTTAAAATCCAACTAAAACAATTAAAGACAAACTTAATAAAACCCAAAGAAGCACAAAGGTTTTATAAAACATGATATTACATTCTTAGAAGTTCAAGCAAACAAAGGCAGAAAAAGAAAGACACTCATGCCAAAGGAATATTAAGAAGAATGAATAAACAAAGTAACTTGCTGTGGCAATGTAAAAAACAGAAGAGATCAGTAGAAGGCACACCTTATGCGCAGGGAAAGATGACGTCCCTAAAGCGAGGTGTGTCAAGCGTAGACGAAGAAATATGGTTGCTTCTATTGTGTTAATTATGCCTAGAATTTCTTATACCAATTGTTGATAATTCAAGGATCACGTATTGCTTGATATCACTTGATATGAAATCATCCACCGGATTGAGATGTTGAAGTTATATGGCAAAATATGAAGTATATGATCATAAGCAAAAGAAAAGACAAAAAAATATAGCAGATGAATTAGGAGATTTTATTGCACCACAAATAATAAAGATGGAAAAATATTCCAATGATCTTAAAAGCTAGTAATAACTTTTCTCACACTATTCTCACATCATAATTGTAGAGAAGAGCCAAGTATATATAGGGAACTATATAGGGCAACGTTCAAACCCTAATAGATGAGTTGTAGTTGAAGTAATATGTCAAAAACGTGTTGAAACACGAAAAGGGCTTGGGCCGGTCTCGAGCTATAAACTAGCGACACGTCCATCACTTGAGCGCCTTGGGAGACAGACGAGCGACCAAGTCTCGGGACAAAAACTGCAGGTGTTGCTCTAGCGGCTAGCTAGCGGCAAGCTACCGAAAACGCCACGACTTTTTTTCCCAATCCATAATTTCAACATCTTCAAGTCCAATACAAATTCCAACTCCCAATAGGGCTTCCAAATAGAATTTCAACTTGTATAAGATTTCAATTCCAAACTGAATTCTTCTTGACGTGTACTTCAACTAGAATTCTTCATTTACTTTAACAAAGAATTTGGGTCACACCCAAATTCTAACAATCTCTACCTTAACACGAATTTCACTGCAACGAACAAAGCTCTAAAATTTTCTCCACCGGAAGAAGAAAATTCATCTGTAAGGAATGAACTGACTCTTCAACAATAACTAAAACTGATTTTTCCAACCAAACACAAAATACTACACCACTTCCAATGAATCCAAGCACTACTTACATAATTATATCAGATTCTCAAAAATCATAATGATTTTAAAATTCACCAAACTAGGCTGTAACACACCCTGAAACAGAATCAAACCCAAATGCTTTTAAAGAAGGCCACTTGCTAGATTGTGCACCTTCTACTACCTTAAAAGCATTCTCAACAAAATCAACATCCACGTACATTTTTCCACTAGGCCCATCCCTACCAATTGAATACAATGGCACCACAGGTTATGATGTCAAAGCGAAATTATTCATATCTTCTGAATTCCATTGAACTATATTCTTCAAATTCGACCATTTACGAGCTCCTAAATGTATTATACCAAATTGAATGTCCATCATGGTATTGAACATGTGCCGATTGACTCTTTTAGATTTAGCACGAACTTGCAAGATGTATAACTGAGATATTTTATATCACTCCAACACAACTTGGGCACCATTACAAACCTTCAAAGCTCCACCTCTACCTAAGAACTCACAACCCTTTGAATCAAGGATAGACAATGAGATGTGATTCTTTTTCAAATTCGGAACATGTCGAACCTGGTCGTGTATTCTAATTGTCCCATCCGGTAGCTTCAATATGATCGTACCAATTCAAACAACTAGACAAGATGTGTTGTTTCCCATAACCACGACACCTTTGGAAACGATTTCATATGTAGTAAACAAGTCTGAATTAGGACATATATGAAATATACACGCTGAATCCAGAATCCAATCCTCCTCTAATTTAGACTCGATGTNTTGGAAACAATTTCATATGTAGCAAACAAGTCCTTATTAGGACACATATGAAACACATGCTGAATCTAGAATCCAATCCTCATCTCGTTTAGACTCGATGCCAGAAATAACTAAGAGATCTCTCTCACTTACAATGTTCTTTGCAAGGTCTGCTTCACCTGAAGTCTCTGATTGATTCCCATATCAACTTGCAGCCAACCTTTCTTTATTCTGCAATTTGTAGTAATCTTTCTTCATGTGCTCCTTCTTCTTGCAGAATTTACAAATCTGATTACTGAACTTAGATTTCGATCTGTCCCTTTCAGAACTACCATGAGCAATAAGACATTCTTCATCTCTGGCCTCAGACACCAAATGCTTCATCTTCTCTTTTGAAAATAAAACATCATACACCTCATCTATGGTGAGAGTATTACAACTATACAAGATCGTGTCTCTAAATAAAGAAAATGAAGCGGGCAACGAATACAATATGATCAAAACCAAATCTTTTTCATCATACTTTCAAAGTTTCCAAATCAACGACTATCTCCTTAAATAAAGCCAAATGATCTTCTAATGATACTCCTTCTGCCATTCGATGAGAGTATAAATGATGCTTGAGATGCAACTTACTTTTCAGACTTTTAGTCATGTACAATTGCTCCAACTTCATCCATAAAGTAGTTGCTGAACCCTCCTTCAAAACTTCATGGAGAATGGTATTTGATAGATGGAGATGAATGTGAGAAACTACATTATTATCCTTCCGTAATTTCTCCTCTGCAATCAAAATTGTGTGCATCTTGTCAATTCCCAGCAATGCATCATCCAAATCTTGATGTACGAGTATTCCAGACATCTTAACCTGCCATAGCGAAAATCTAGTACTTCAATCCAAAAGCGAAATGTCATACTTCATGGAAGCCATTACGAACAAAAACTTCGAACAAATCAAACATTGTGCTCTTGCGGAACTCCTGAACCTAGGCTCTAATACCACTTGTTATGTTAATTATGCCTAGAATCACTGATGCCAATTGTTGGTAATTCAATGATCACGTATTGCTTGATATTACTTAATATGAAACCGACCATCGGCTTGAGATGTTGAAGTTATAGTATATAATCGTAAGCAAAAGAATATAAGAAGATAAGAAAATATGGTAGAGAAATTAAGAGATTTTATTGCACCACAAATAATGAAGATTGAGAAATATTACATTGATTTCTAAAAGCTAGTAATCACTTTTCTCAAGCTATTCTCATATCATAATTGTATAGAAGAGCCAAGTATATATATGTAACTATATATAACGACATCCAAACCCTAATAGATGAGTTGTAGTTGAAGTGGAATATCAAAAACGTGTTAAAACGCGAAAAGGGCTTGAGCCGAATAACCATGTCTCTCGAGCGATAAGCTAGCGAAAGGTCCATCGCTCGAGCGCCATGTGGGCGATAGATGAATGAACAAGTCTCGGGAGAAAAACTGCAGTTATTGCTTAAACGGCCAGCTAGCAGTGGGCTAACGAAAATGCGGCGACTTTTCTTCCTGGTCCATAATTTCAACATCTTCAAATCCAATACAAATTCCAACTCCCAATGGGGCTTCCAAATAGAATTTTAACTTGAATAAGACTCCAATAGCATTCCAAACTGAATTCCTCTTGACGTACACTTCAATTAGAATTATTCAATTACTTCAACAAGAAATTCGGGTCACACCCAAATTCTAACAGCTTCCACTGTTCCTGGTTGTGCTATTCAGCAGTTACAGGTAGATCCAATTTGTTCTCCAACAATTGTGAGAATAAGTTCTAGATTATAAGGTGTCAGTAGGCATCAATGTACTGAGCGATACATAACACACTTGAGGGATAAAATGTACTGGAATGTAACTCGGAAGAAAAAAGGAAAGCAAGGTAGCTTATTAATGTTTCTGGAAATTTTGTGGTCATGCTTTTTGCTGGTATACTGTTGCTTGATAAAGAAAATCTTCTTCTTTTGTTCCATGGATTGTTCTTGGATGCAAAAATTCAAAATGGACAGTGTATCTTGGTGAGTACAATTTTCCTACAAAGTTATCCTCCACCCCCAAACACACCCACAAAAACACCTTTTTAAGACAAACATTTAAGGTAATTTCATTATCAAAATTCTTCAGGGGTTTATAATGATGAGGAAGCTGTAGCAAGAGCATATGATTTAGCTGCACTGCACTTGAATATTGGGGGACGTCAACTTTCACCAATTTTTTGTATTCTTGTCTGCTCCGATATTCCTGCATCAGACTTTGTGCATACAAATACAATATTGTTTGGACTTGTGTAAAGCCTAATGTATACTTATTCCTTTCACATGGATCAACCTAACTTCCTTCAACATAAAGGATTTACTAAAGGGCTGTTTCGTATTCATTACAGTAAAAATCTATAGGGACAAATGAATGTAGCTCTCACATGAAGGACAAATCACTATAAATCATTGCTTGCTTTATGCTTTCTCATTATTTTTGTTTTCGAAAGTATGGATTAAGGTTTAGTCCATGTCATATAATGCTCGAACATCTTCTTATAAACTTTCCCCTTTTTGCAGATTTTTTTATTATGAGAAAGACCTTCAATTTATGTTGATTGTCATGAAAGAAGAGTACCTAGCCTCACTAAGGAGGTATGATTTCACCATCATGTTTGATGCAACAAGAATTTTTCGCTTGTCACATGGAAGCTAGAAATAACCAAAATTTGAATTTCTATTGCAAACAGAGTAGTGGTTTTTCATGAGTATCCAAGTACATAGGAGTTGCTAGGTGTACTATCTACAACTATTAAAAATTCAAAATTTTGTTCAAAGATTATAGCATATTATGCTAAAATGATATTGGCCACTACTACAGACACTATCACATTGGAAAATGGAAAGCAAGGATAGGGAGAGTTTTTGGAAATAAATACCTCTATCTTGGTACTTACCGTAAGTCAACTCCGATATTTGGACCTGATCATATAGCACAGTTTTCCTTTTGACCACAGATCAACGTAATACATGCATATTGTGTAGTCCATATATATATTAGGCCGCTATAATAGTTCTCTCACATATAGAAGATTTATAGAGCGATACCTTTAAGTAAAAAGAAAGGTATGAGATCATTCATACACTTCTTTTTCAATAAACGTGTTTTCGCAAGTGGACGTAACTCTCTAACGAAGATTATGCATGTTTGCAGGTACCCAAGAAGAAGTGGCTTGAGCCTACGACATTGCAGCAATTGAATACAGAGGGATCAATGCTGACTTCGACCTGAATACTACATTGGGTGTTTGCGGCCAGAAAAAAACACCTGGTTTCTGCTCAAGAAACAAAGACTAACACAGAGTCTCAGCTATTTTTTTTCAACTTTCCAATCACAAACAAAAGCTGCAAGCAATGTTGTCAAAATCGGCCCGGCCCGGTCGGTTCGACCTGTAAAATCGGGAACCGGACCCAAAATCGAGCCAAATTATGCCCGGTTAATTGATTATTACAAAACCGCCCAAAGCCCATTAAACCGGCCGGTACCGATGAACCGATCACGGTTTTGAGCAGTTTTGTCGATTTTTTTTAGATTAAAATTTTTTAATTTCATGGATAAGCTTCATAAATTATAACAATTCAAAGGCCCATAAAGAATTATTGGATGTCATGCTCATTTTATAGATGCACTTCTCTCATGTAGTTTCATAAACTTACAATGTGGGATAATGTCTTTTATAGATGCTCTTCTCTCCAATGGTTTCATAAACTTCCAATGTGAGATAGTGACATAACAAAAAAAAATGTTAAAATGCCCATTAAAATCATTTTTCAAATGTACGTCTAATTGACTAATTTGATTTTGGATCTCAACTAATTAAATTGTAATAT
>CAIGRP010037614.1:0-10819 GCA_903798385.1 Fraxinus cuspidata
GGGTAAGGTTTCAATAGATTCATACCGTTCTCACCTTAGAGGTATTTATAGGCACTTGATGCAACACACTCGTTCAGCAGTTAATGGTGCCACGTGTCCCAAGTAAATCTTCCCACTTCACCCACGTTCTAATGGGATGACCCTCGCTCCTCAAGTGGTTGGTTGTGCTCACGTTTTCCGTTGAGCAGTTCTCGTCCAGCTCATTGTCATTTGTATAGTCAAGTGTAGTATTGACCTCATGGTGGTAGGCGGCCTATGTAAACGTAGAGGACCTCATGGTGGTTGACGACCTCATAGTGGCAGACGACATATGTGAACGTAGAGGGTCTCATGGTGGTAGACGACCTCATGGGGGTCGAGACCTCATAGTGGTACAGCTTATGTGAACGTAGAGGGTCCCATGATGGTAGGCAACCTCATGAGGGTTGACTGCCTCATAATGGTAGACAGCTTATGTGAACGTAGATGGCCTCATGATGGTAGGCGGCCTCATGGGAGTTAATGACCTCATAGTCATAGGGAGCCTCATGTGAACCGAGAGCGCCTCATGGTGGTAGGTGGCCTCACAATAGTAGGAGGCCTCATGTGAACATAGAGCGCGTCATGATGGTAGGCGACCTCATGGGGGTCGACGACCTCATGGGGGTAGGTGGCATCATGTGAACGTAGAGCGTCTCATGGTGATGGTCGGCCTTATAGTGGTAGACGATCTGTGTGAACGTAGAGGGCCTCATGGTGGTGGCGTCCTCATAGTGGTAGACGGCCTATGTGAACGTAGAGAGCCTCATAGTAGTAGGCAGCCCCATGTGTTGTTCTACGTGGAGTGCATATCAAGTAGTTCTCATCTCATTGGTCATCATGTATAATTATTAATGTCATCATATATCAAGAGAGATTTTAAGTTGGATTTTATTAATTCGAAATCGAACTCGAATGTAACCAAAAAAAAAATTATATTTGGTGTTTGTATTTGTTAACTTCAATTTCTATTATAATTACTGTCTAAATGCACTTGAAGAGCATATATGAGAAGAGTGTGTTAGGATTCCCACTCCACATGTATACTATAATATAATTTGTGTATAGTTGACAATCAATAATCAATTTTATTCAACGATCTTTTTCGAAGTGAAACCTATTTTTAAGCACCGCCCGAAATCTCGTATCCCGAATTCATAAGATAAAGAAATGTATTCAATTACACGATAATCTATTTTGATCGCATGAGTCATAAATTATTATTCCAAATGTTTATTGAGCCTTTTGTTGATTATCACAGTGTCCTAGACCTATTTTGTAGGCCAATACTAAGATCTGTAGTTCTATTATTAATCATTGTTTTTTTCCCTTTTTTTTATAGGTATGTAATATATTAATTTATGTTACAACGGGAAATGGGATCAGAATAATGAGTACAACAAAAGGTATCTAAAATCCTGGTCATGCAAGAGTGCACATACGACATGCTATTGGACATGATATATTCGATTTTGGAATTGGATTGAACAACAAATTAAGAAATAATAATACAATATAAAATGAAGCCGAACGAATCTCCCAGAAAGATTAAGAATAGTAACTCCCTAATGTCCTATTTAGAACTCAAGAGAAAGCACCAAGATTTTTAATTCTTTCCCCATACTTCACCAGTAACAGATATGTTACTCTTTGTGAAGGGCCAGATTTTGCAATATAAAGCTGCTACAAAATCAGATATGCTTTAACTTCAATTACCTGAAAGGCATTATTTCAACAAGAATTACGTTAGATGTACACTTTAATTGTACATCCTAAATGACATTCCCCCTACGTGGAGGGAATTTGTGCAATGATGTGATGTGTGTTTTCAAAATCAATGGTGTAGATCATGTTGCATAGTATAGTGTAAATCAAATTGTAAACTAAAGTTAATGAGTTAATTGTAAAGCTTGGAGTGCCCGAGAGCCGGAGGAATTATATGCAAAACTTTCAACCTACTTGTACATGTTGAAAGTTACAAATTTCAGAACAGTTACAAAACTAAAGATCGATTCGAGCAATAGATTCAAGTATGCTTTCATGGCTTTAGGAGCTTCTATGCAAGGATGAAGATATTGTAGATCTATAATAGTACTTGATGGAACATTTTTGAAGTGGATTATGGTGGTATTCTATTCAAGGCATGCACCCAAAATGCCAACAACATTTTTGTAAATGCACTCAGAGTTGGGGACAACCAAAA
Source organism: Fraxinus cuspidata (assembly GCA_903798385.1). Lineage (NCBI taxonomy): Eukaryota > Viridiplantae > Streptophyta > Magnoliopsida > Lamiales > Oleaceae > Fraxinus > Fraxinus cuspidata. Next base: position 2,222 of record CAIGRP010037614.1, read on the forward strand.
TAATAAATTCACGGGACGGTTCTTACACATGCCAAAGAAACTTATGGAAGTGGGAAAATTTTTTGTATCATATCAGATGGATACTCAATCATAGAAAATGCAGTACACAAGGTGTATCCACAAGCCATGCATGGTTCTTGTTCCTACCATTTGCTGAAAATTTTGAAGAAGACTATTGCAAGATGCATGGACGTTCTTGTCCACATGACAAAGAATAGGTTTTCAATAATGATATCAAACATAATCGAGTAGAAAAATGCAGTTATAAAACTAACAAATCATTTCCCTGTAGATTACTTGTTAAAATTCTTAAGATCTCTTGTGCAAAATTGGTTTTCGAAAAATCGGAATGATCGCAACTTTCACAAAGCTTGCAGCAAAGTGTGAATATATGATGCGGGAAAGTTCAAGAAATAGAGTGTAAATGAAAGTAACAACTCATTACTTTACTTACTTCACTGTTAAAAGGTAAAATGCAATATATTAAGGTTATTGTTTAATAAAAAATGATTTTCTATGGTTAAATTGTTGTTATTTTTCACGTATTTGATCATGTTGCGTATTTAGTGGCTTTTAATCATAATGTAGACAATTTTTTCATTTGATAACCAGTAACAAATAACTTAATGTCATACTGTATTTTTTTATTTTATTTTTTGAGCGTTTTAATCATGTGATAGACAACCAGTAACATACTCAATTACTGACTTTTCTGAGTGTTTTAATCATTTTGTGGACTTTATTTTTTTTAAAAAAATTGGTTGGTTGCACATTTTAAACTTATATTAGGTAACATAACTTGTTACTTTTTATTTTGGCGGATTTTATTCGTGTTATGGATTATTTTAATACTTCGAGTCTCGAGAAGTCATTATTATATTCAGACAAAGTAAGAAGTCATGTTACTGTCGGATAAGAACAAGATTATAGCTTTGTGAAATATAAGGTAATATAATATGTTACTTCCTTTTTTGTATGTCTTCCATAGTGTATCGTCCCATTTAGTGAACATGCATGAACGATATTTCTGCAGAATGTAAAGTTGAATTGCTGTGATATAACTCATAAAGTACAACTTTTCAACAAATTATATATAGACCCAATGTGTTTGAAATTTTCAATCAATAATTTTCATCCTTGTATTATCATATTAATGCAATTCACTTGAAAATAATTCTTGCAATTATTTTGAATCAAGTTTCGTACAAATAGATTTCAAAACATAAGTAAATACGCTGGTTTATGTAGTTTGGAGTACTCCTAGACATAATTGTTGTAGCTTAGGAGAAGAATACTGAAAAATTGTTAACATCCATGCGGACATTATCGAGAAAGAGTTCAAGTCTTGACTCGACCAAATTCATATTCATGCATTTCTCATTTCTACTTCATGTATTCGATTTTGGTAAGTTGAAATTTTGTCCCATTTTGTGCGCATAAAATGTATGTTATTAGAATATAATATATGCACATTAATTTTTTCCAACAACAATACAATTGTTTTTAGTTTTACATTGAAAGAAGAAAACAAATGATGAAGACTGAATAAATATTTAAATCTGTTTGCTGTGCAGAAAATTAAACCTTGTGATGGTGAACTTCAACCTCCAACGTTAAAATAAGTATTTCCACCAAAAATAGAAAAGAATATTGCGTGATAAGAGTTTGGACACCTACTATTCGGCCCTGAAACAGCACAAAAAGGTTACTTTCAGGATTCTGCATTCATGGAGGACTACCAAATAGACAAAATTTGCTCTCTTATTTTTTGAACTATTCAGTATTCACCTTCTACTTCACACTAATTCTTCATTGTAGAATTGTTTGGATCCGATCCGTAGGAATCTATAGTCACACACATACATATAGAATAAGAGATTTGGGTTAGTGTGTAAGCAAGAATGAATTTTGTGAATCCTATTGTAACATGTTCACTAATGAACAATGTACAGAGCAGTAGATTCAGATTGACACCCTTCGTTCTTCCTCACCCACTCAAAAACAAACTGCCCATATCCCAATTTTCTCCATACCAGATTCCCAAACCCTTTATTTTTTCTTCAATTAATATATCAGCAATCCTCAACAAAGAACAGCAAGAAGAGAGCAGAAGTACGTTCAATTTCAAAGCCTACATGCTTGAAAAGGCTAGTGCCGTGAATGAGGCTTTGGAAGAAGCAGTATTGCTGAGGGATCCTTTCAAGATTCATGAATCCATGAGGTACTCTCTTCTTGCTGGTGGCAAAAGGATCAGGCCCATGCTCTGTATTGCATCTTGTGAGCTTGTGGGTGGGCAAGAATCCACAGCAATGCCTGCGGCCTGTGCTGTTGGGATGATCCACTCCATGACTTTGATGCATGATGATCTCCCTTTCATGGATAATGATGATATGAGGCGCGGGAAGCTGACGAATCATGAGGTTTTTGGGGAGGATGTGGCAGTTTTGGCTGGTGATGCACTTCTTTTGTTTGCCTTTGAGTACGTGTCCATTGCCACAAAAGGTGTGCCTTCTGAGAGGATTGTGAGGGTGATTGGTGAATTGGCTGAGTGTGCCGGTGCTGAAGGATTAATTGGTGGCCAGGTTGTTGATATATGTTCTGAAGGGACCGACGTTGGATTAGACCAGTTGGAGTTCATTCATTTACACAAAACTGCAGCTTTAATGGAGGGATCAGTGGTTTCGGGGGCTATTTTGGGTGGTGCAAATGATCCAGAAATTCCTAAATTGAGGAAATTTGCTAGGTGTATTGGGCTCTTATTTCAAGTGGTGGATGATATTCTTGATGTCACAAAATCTTCTCAAGAACTGGGAAAAACTGCTGGGAAAGATTTGTTGGCTGATAAAACTACTTATCCAAAGCTGATTGGAATTGAAAAATCTAGAGAATTTGCTGAGAAATTGAATAGGGTAGCTCAACTACAGCTTACTGAATTTGATCCTGAAAAGGCTGCTCCATTGATTGCTTTGGCTAATTACATTGCTAATAGGGATAACTGATCTTCTATTAAGCGTACTTTCTGAGTGATTTTAGTTGATTCTCATGTTATGGTGCATTTGAAAAATAATGTGATTATCAAAGGTGAACTTTTAATTATATAAAAGTTTTTGAATGCAAATGATTGATTTTATATTTTTTGGATTCTTCAACCTTGAGTGTTGAGAGTTTGTCTTTGAATTCTTTTGTACGGGTTTGGTCACTCATTGTGGTTCTTCGTTACTCATGTTTTATAATTTATGCATGGAAATGGACGGGCATAAGATAAAACATAAATGAATAAAATTTGCCTCATCCTCAATAGTTTAAGTTCGGTGAAATAGTACTCTTCATCAATATGGATAGAGTGAAGCTACATGCAGAGGCGGATGGAGATGGGGGCTGTGCTTGGCCAGTCCAATAGCAAAGAAGTGTATAAAAAGAATGAACTTTAAGCCCAAGACCATGGTCAAATCGAAAGAAATAAGAATTTGAGGAAATTACATCAAGCTCTGTTTTTTAAGTTTCATTTTCAAAACAAAGGTTTAAAAGTTTTTTATACAAAAATAAGGCAAAATAAGTTTTTAATTTTAAATAATAATATTATATAATTAAATTAATCTACCCCATTACACAGCCCCACGCCATCAGAGCAGCATCGCAGCGCGGTGTTGTGACCATGGCTACTGTTGTACAGAGTGCTGCACGTCGCCGTCGTACAATGGCGATGTGAGTGCCGCGGAGTGGGACATTGCTGCAGTAGTGCCACACCGTGGTCTTGTGGTGATTGTTGAAGGTGCGCTACGCTACCAGCGTCGCAGCATGATTTTGGGGTTTTTTGGGTGGTTTGGGACAAATAGTTGTTTTGATCTGCGATGAGATCTGTGTTTTAGTTTCGAATGTGGCGGATATGGTGGCGACTATTGTGGTTGACGGGTGGTGACCAATTTGCCGTGGTTGTTTTGAGCCACGGGTGGTTTGTATAGGTGGTGTTATAGGTGGTGATGGTTCTGTTGCTGGTGGTGCATGTGGTCGTGGTGAGGTGATGCACGTTTAATTCTTGATGTTGTTGAGTGTACCGACGACGAAGACAATCGGGTGTGATCAAGTTTATCTTTATTGTGACTGTCAGTGATTAGATTTATGTTAATTGTAACTGTACGTACTTGATTACATGCAGTCACTAGACATGTCAACTAGTCAAGCCGAGCAGAGCCACGAGCCGAAACTCAAAGCTCGGGCTCGACTCGAGCAAAACAGGTCCGAGTCGAGTCGAGCAAAAGCTCGACCAAAAAAATTAAGGCTCGACTCGAGCTTTCGGCTCAAGCCTTAGCTGGCTAAGCCGGGCCTGAGCCGAGTTGGCTCGTATTTTTTTTAAATCGTTATAAATCTATAATTTTTTATAATGTATTTAAAATTTGTGCAATTTATACGTGTTATAAATAATAACTAAATATTAATAAATAAAAAAATACATTTAAACTTAAAAAAATTTAATATTTTTTTAATATATTATTTAGTCACGGTCCGGTGACGAGCCCAAGCCATCGGAGTCGGTGAACTTTTTTTGTCATCCCTAGCAGTCACAAATTAAACTGACATGATTATAAACAGTCACATTGAAGATAAATGTGATCATAATTAGTTACAGATAACATATGTCAATGAAAGTAATATTTATTGCCATGGATTTGAATTAAAGGTGGCAGTGATGATGCATTGAAGGTGGTGGATTGTGGTTCTGCGATGTGTGCAGATTTGTTTGTGGTGACCTTTTGTGATCAAGTATGACTTTATTGTGACTGGTTGTGACCAATTATGTGTTAATTGCGATCGATTGTGATTTGGTCACATACCGTCACCGTTAAAATTGACTTGATCATATACAATTATACTGAAGACAAATTTGGTCATAGTTAATTACATATAACACAAGTTAGTGACTGGATACATACAGACACAAATTAGACAGTAACTTTAAAGATAAATTTGGTCACAATTATTCATATATATAATATCGACATGGTCACAAACAATATTGATCACAGACAGTCACAAATCTGGAGTGATTCCGTGGGGGTGAGGTGTAATCTCCAAAAAACATTTTAAATTTTTTTTAGAGGGTTGGGTTGGGTTGGGTTGGGTTGGGTGTGGGCTGCTGAGGGTATATAGTAATTTCGAGAAAAAATTTCAAATTACAGATGTGGTGGGGTCAGTTCATGAGATATTATTAGTTGATATATTATTAGAACATAATTCTTGTATGTAGGAGTCATGTATTGTTCTATAAGAACTTAATTAAGTACAAAAATTAATTTTATTCCAACCAAGTTCATCCACAACCCAAGCCCAATATTCAATTATCCTAATGAGAATTTAATTTAAAATTCTACAACAATTACATATTTGTTTTCACAATCATGGCACACAAATAAATTGTTATCAAATTTGGTACTTTATTTCATATATATTAAATATCACATCAAATGAGAATAATTTTTTAGACGATTTTAATTCTATTATAATTCAATTATTTCAATAATACCTTACTTTTTGTCTTCAATATGTATTTAATTTATTTAACCATTTAGTTATCATCAATGTACATGTACATTTGACAATTTCATTTTATATGTGTGCTTTCACTAATGTATGAATTTTCTATTATTAATAATTTATTAATTAACATTAACATTCATTTAATTAATATTCATCTTCATTTATGCGTTCAAGTATTATTAATTTTAATCATAGGTTAATTAGAGTTTCACGTTCAATAATGCATTTCATTATTCATTTCCATGTATGATAATTAACATCCAATCTTACTTAATCTATAATATATTAAATATCACATCAAGTGAAAATCATTTTTTGAAAAATTATTTAGTTATGATCAATGCACATTTGATATATTCATTCCACTTGTTTGTATAGAAATTAAATTCATTTAAAAAATTCGGAACAAAAGATGAATATTTTTAAAGTTTTATTCCAATTGATTTATTTAATGAATGTTAAGATATAGATAAGATAAATGGGGGTAGATAATGCATATTTATAATAAATAATTTACATCGATATATTTAATGCATATTAAGCGAATATGAAAAAATGATGGTATTCGTTGGACGATCAGTTCGAATCAAAATTTTAAATGGAGGGACTAGTTTATTGGATTTTCTCAACTATTTAAATTGTTTTCACAAACTGATTTTTATTTTATTTAAATCAAAAGTTCATTCCATATAAACAGTTTGTATTAATTATTTTTTATATTCTCATATTTACAAATATTATTTTTATAGCACATATAAAATATTTCAAAATAACGTGCAACTATGACTGGTTAGAATTAAATATCGCATCAAGTGTAAATCATTTTTTGAACGATTTTAGCCAAATTATAATTCACTTATTCCAATAATATCTTATTTTTCGTTTTTCAATATATATTTAATTTATTTAAACATTTAGTTACCAAAATGTATATGTACATTTGACAACTTCATTTCACCCGTGTGCTTTCATTAATGTATGAATTGTTAATGGATAGAGTCCCACATCGAATAAAGGTGTAAACATGAACCAACTTATAAATTATTGTGTTACTTCTCTTAATAAAGCTGACATTTTAAGATGGAACCCCAAACCTTAACATGATATTAGAACTCATTAAGCTCTAACGAGCAATTCGATCAGATTAAGACTCCAAAAGTGAGCATACGGATTTCAAGATTGGTCTGCTCAAAAGAGCCACCATCTTGCCGGGGCATATTAAGGGATAGAATCTCACATCGAATAAATATATAAACATAAACCAATTTATAAATGATTTAATTACTCATCTTAATAAAGTTGACATTGTAAGATGAAACCCCAAAATTTAACATGAATTCCCTTTTATTAATTCTAAATTAATTAAAATTAAAATTCATTTAATTAATATTAATATGTATTTATGCATTTCAATGTCATTAATTCTAATTATATATTAATTAAAACTTTACATTGAAGAACGCATATCATTATTTAAGTTTGTGTATGCTAATTAACATCCATTTTATTAATTAAAAATTAAATAAATGATTTAATATTAATTGTCACGTATATATTTCCTAACAAATTCTAAATTAACATTCACATGTATTCAATTATTAATAGCACTTATAAAACGTTGATTAATTTAAATAAGTTTAAAGTGTTCACCAGTAATTAAAATGGTTTATTGTATAATTTTTTTATTTATTAGAGTTAAAAATAAAAATAAATGACTTATTTTCAACCATGTTTGACTAACTTTAAAAGTAATTAAATTTTTTCTTATGTATTTTTTCATATATTACTTATATATATTTTTGAGTTAAAAATTTATTTATTGCTATTATCAAAATAAGTAATTTGCTCTAATTTAATTTTATCAATAAAAATATATTTTCAAAACTTTATTTATTTATAAATTAATTTGATTTAAGTATATTATTGTAGCGAGTCATGGATGTTAAAAAAAAAAAATTCTTTTGAGCCTATGTTTCTGGTCATTTATTTTTTTTTCACTTAGGTAGCATTAGTGTGTGTTGGTATAAGAATGACTGGTTATCGAATTTCTGTAGGTAATTTCTTATTTTTGATTGGTGGCTATATATCATTTGCTCATGCTTATCATGCTTCTGCCATTTTATATTTTCTAAGGATGGTGTCGATTCCTTGACAAACAAAACCATGAAGATATAATATATTATCTTACGGTTGAAATCTAAATTTATATTTGTTTGAGTATTTGAAACACTTTGTTTGAGTGTTATGAGTTTAACCTTTTAAATTAAATCTTGTGGCATAAAGCAGATTTTGTGTCACGAGTTCATTGAAAAAAAATTAAATTTCAACCCACCCTAACATATTTGTCTGACTGTGCTCTTGGCTACATGTACAAGAAATATTCACGGGGTCAATAGAGGGGGTCCTGTACAAGGGGAAATATCCATATAGATAATATCTTTAATAAAATGGTACTTTGACATCTGTGTAACTTGATGTCTCATGAAAGAAAGGGTTCTTGTGGAGAATATCGAAGTTCAATTGTCTGAAAACAAAGTTACTTTTCTCTCTAATTAGTTCCATCACAACAATAATTTTTCCTTATTTTTCAACCGCACATTCACTATCAATCTACTATTCCAAAATACATTCTTCCAAAATAATGTGGTTCAAACACACCCTTTATACCACCACCATTCAAAAGCTCTACGAAAAATTAGGCAAAATTTATTTATATTTTATTTTTAGTAAGCTGTGATGGAGGTAGAATTGAGAACCTTGGGTTCCTTTTTAATTTTTTTTAAAATTAAATACACAATCTATGGCATATTATATTGAAAACTAAATGTAGAAAAAGCAAAATAGTAGGTGAATGGAATTTTAGTGGAGGTATTATTTAATTTACTTTTCAAATTAGATATTTATTTTAGAAAACATAATTAAAATTTTATTTAATAAATTTTCTGGTGTTTTAATTGGTTGTTTACTTTTCAAATTGTATACTTAAATTGGATTAGTTTAAATTTTATATAAATGAAATTGTGCATTGTAATATTAGACTTTGATATGAAATAAATTGATATT
>CAIGRP010037615.1:0-31157 GCA_903798385.1 Fraxinus cuspidata
GAAATGAAGAGTATATAAGAATAACGATTTGGCGAGCCAAGCTAGCCCGCTCAGCTCGAGCTCGGGCTCGTTTTTTACGAGCCGAGCGGGCCGAGTCGACGAGCGACTCGACTTGTTTGCCATCCCTACGTGTGAGATCGCTCCAATCTATGCAAACATAATATCCTTTGTTTGTTTAAAATACCAAAAAAGAGAGGTAAAAATTAAAACTCAGCCTGTGTTTGACTAAGCCTAGTAGGAAAGAGTGAAGTATCTAAAAGGTATTTTTAAACTTATTTACAAGTTTAAAAGCCATTTTTAGTAACTTTTTTATTCAGCATATGTATCAATCTATAATATATTAAATATCGCATGGAGTGAAAATAATTTTTTGGACGATTCCCTATTATAATTTAATAATTTCAATAATACTTTATTTTTCATTTTTCAACACGTATTTAATTTATTTAACCATTTAGTTACTATTAATGTACATGTACAAGTATTTATAGGGAGGAAAAAAAAAAGAGAACCAAAACGGTCACTAAAGTTTCAATTTTTATTTTTATTTTTTAACGAGCCACGAGCCTAGCCGAGCCGGCTCGTGGCTCCTATAGGACGATTTGGTGAGCCGAGCTAGCCCGCTCAGCTCGAGCTCGGGCTCGTTTTTTACGAGTCGAGCGGGCCGAGTCGACGAGTGGCTCGACTTGTTTGCCATCCCTACGTGTGAGATCGCTCCAGTCTATGCAGACATACTATCCTTTGTTTGTTTAAAATACCAAAAAAGAGAGGTAAAAATTAAAACTCAGCCTGTGTTTGACTAAGCCTAGTAGGAAAGAGTGAAGTATCTACAAGGTATTTTTAAACTTATTTACAAGTTTAAAAGCCATTTTTAGTAACTTTTTTATTCAGCATATGTATCAATCTATAACATATTAAATATCGCATGGAGTGAAAATAATTTTTTGGACGATTCCCTATTATAATTTAATAATTTCAATAATACCTTATTTTTCATTTTTCAACACGTATTTAATTTATTTAACCATTTAATTACTATTAATGTACATGTACAATTAATACCTTATTTTTCATTTTTCAACACGTATTTAATTTATTTAACCATTTAATTTCTATTAATGTACATGTACAATTAACATATTCATTTCACCTATATGCTTTAATAAATGTATGAATTTCTATTATTAATTTTTTCAATTATAAGTTAATTAAAATTTTACATTCAACAATGCATTTCATTATTCTTGTCTAAATATATTTGAAATTAAATATTATTTTCTGGACGATTTTAACCCTACTATAATTCAATTATTTCAATAATATTTTACTTTTCAATTTTCAATATGTATTTAGTTTACTTAACCATTAAGTTACCATCTGTATATGTACATTTGACGTATTTATTTCACATGTGTACTTTTATTATTGTATAAATTTTCAATTATTAATTCTCAATTAATTAACATTTATATTCATTTAGTTAATATTTATTTTCATTTATGCATTTCAGTGTTATTAATTCTAATTATAAGTTAATTAGAATTTCACATTAAAAAATTCATTTCGTTCTTCAAGTCCATGTATTCCAATTAACATCCAGTTTCACTTAAATTGAAAATTAAATAAATGATATAACATTCATTATCACGTGTATATTCATCAGTATTAATACTAAACTAATTAACATTCACGCATATTCAAATATTACTTTTACAGCACTTATTTATTATTTATAATAAAGTGCAACACACGTCCAATATTGATTTGTAGATAATAAAAAAGCAAAAACTTGAAAGTTACTTTAAAAAAAGCACAACTTTTTTTGTCGACCTTATCAAAACTTGATATATTTACAAAAATTACTCATCTCCTTTTCGCACTAATGATTTAATTTTTTACCCATAGCTTATAATTTTAAAAGGATTGTTGAAGTTCACATAGTGATGTCAATTTGACTTGTCGGCGTGAGCTGCCCATGGCTTGTCCTAGGAAAGGCCCGAGTTGGCTCGAGCTTAGCCATACTATCTTCTCTAAAAAGTTACCTTTAAAAAAAGTATTTTTTTATGATTTAAGTGTCCAAATTTCGTCCGACTAATCTCGATGAGTGGTGACCTTCCTCCTTTGGTTCACCACCCAGATTAATTCGGATGCGATCACAACTTATACACACTTAAGTTGGACATTCAACAATTCTCTTCCTTATAAACCTATGTCTTCCATCACAAATGTCGTGTTCCAATATTTAAATGTTTCCTTTCAGGTGTTGTTGGGATTCGAACTTTCGATACTCTGTAGAGAACCCTTCTACTTCAAAACTGCGCTATGCTTGTGTGGCTTTAAAAAAAAAAAGTTACTCTTGCTCTTAGTCCTGTTTAGCTGGACACGATACTACAAACTCCTTCCTTGTCTCCCTTTCACACCCACACTCGCGCGTTGCAAAGGTGAAAACAAAGTTGAAAAGTGAAAAAACACACACACCTCTCTCTCTCTCTTCACGTGCCAATCATCGATTTATCATGTGATAGCGCAGACCCCCCATCCCACTCCACCCCGTCTCTGTTCATCAGTCCCTGCTTGTGCTCTAATCATCACAAACATACAAACACAACGCAGTCCTCCCAAAGTTCCATTAACTTCCCAGCATCAAACTTTTCTTGCAAACCCATTAAGGTTTTCGATTCACACTCACACACACATATATACAGGTAGACAGAGTTACTTATACCTTAAAAACAGTGGGAGTGAGTGCGTGAATGTGAGCACAAAAAGAATGGGCTGTTTCCAGTCCAAAACCGCCAATGTTCAGTCGCCTGACCAAGAACCTCCACAGCCTGAGTCCAAACCAGATCTGGGTATCCCTCATTTTACTCATCGTTATACTCCTTATTTTTATTTATCGTTCATATGTATATGTCTTTGTACTTCTATTTTCAGATGTTCTTTTTTTTTTTTGAGATTTAAGGGTTGATTGCATGCTTAATGCTTAATAAATTTTTAACTTTATTGTGGGCATCATTTGTTTTTTTCCTCATTTTAATATTTACTGTATAAAATGTGTACAAGCGTGTGTGTATATTGTGTGTGTATGTGTGGTTTATTATTATTTATTTATTCCGTAATTAATGCTTATGTATGTAAATGTGTATGAGATTCTATGGGAATGTTGCTTCTGTCTATGGGGTTTATACCACGGAAAGTTATTGAAAAGGGCTGCTTTTTGAAGGCTTAGATGAAAATGACCTTTTTTTTGGTTATCAAATAGTTTATCTTTTACTTAAAAATTTAGAAAATGTCTATTATATGTGTATTAAAGGTGCCCAGAATCGTTTCTTTAAATGTTCTACTAACTAATTTTATGAGAATTTATGTGAATGTGGTCTGTGTTTACTATTCTTTGAGCAAGGTACCACCTTTACCCAATGAGATTGTACATCTTTCTATTGTCTTTTTAATGTCCGCAGCTTGCTCTCTCAGGCTCAGAAGAGTTCTGGCATTAGCATATTCATTTTTTCCCATGTTTATCTTTCTTGAACTTTTCGTGTTTTTCTTGCTGGATGATTTGCTGATTTCTTGGGGAAACATCTCTCAATTTTCCCCATTTATACAATTAATATGTTGGTAATATTTTTGGGTTTGTGTTTGTTCTATTCTTTTTTTGGGTTTTTGTTGTATTTGCTTTAGGTGCGTTGAGGCAAATGTTTAAGTTTGACCTACAAAAAGAGAACTTCATTGTTGATAAATATGCTGAATTTAGATTGAGGAACTCTGAATTCATATCTTAGTATGCAACATATACATTAATGCATATGGCATAGGCCTTTTATGCTTGCATTTTTACTTATATTTTGTTCTTTTGCTTTTGGTGTTTTGGACCACTGTTGAATATTGATGAAGCGAATGGGGACCAAGGAGATCAAGATCTGGTGCCTGCATTCCAAGAATTTGGCCTTGCGGAGCTGCGATCTGCAACAAACGAGTTCAGCAGCGATGTGATTGTTTCAGAGAGTGGAGAGAAGGCTCCAAATGTTGTCTATAGAGGGAAGCTTCGAAATAATCGGCTTGTTGCAATTAAGCGCTTCACAAAGCAGTCATGGCCCGACCGCCAACAATTTGTGGTAATATTATTATTATTATTATTTTTTTATCGTTTTCCAATTTAGATGTTAGTCTGTGAATCTAGCTTACTATGTAGAAGAACAGTTTAAGGAAAATGGAAAATCTAAACTTAAAAAATGCATTTTGGCTTCATGTTTCCGAACTGTGACAATGCTCCCAGGTTTCCTTTATTCTTCCTTCTAGTTCCTCAACATAAGTCTGCAAGAATTGATTGCTTTCACTTAGCTATTCTGGTTGATTGGATTTCAGAAAACTCTGTATTCATTTATGCTGAATGCTAAAGTAAAATGGGAAGTGGTCTTTGATGTTCAAGTTGTGTCATTCAGATTTTTATCTCCACGTATAGGAAAGTTGAAGCTGTATGTACAAGTAATTAAAATATATTGTGATAGTCAACCAATCATGGCACTGTTGGTTTTAATAATTTTAGATCATGCTTGGCTGTTCTATAAAGAAAGTCAAGCGTACTTTTAAGTTACTTGTTTTTCCAAAAGTGATTTTGGAAGTTACTTGTATTAGTAACAAAACTTATTTTTCTAGAAAGTAGATCTCAAATTACTTTCTGGAAGAGTAAATTTTTAAGTACAACAAATACACTCTTTTAAGAGGATTCTTGTGGTTTGTGGAACAGTTTGAGAATTTTGTTATGTCATCCATGACTGGATGCCTGTAACAGCTAGATTGATATGTTTATCTTCCATCCTTCTCTTGAGTCTTGTTTTTGATTTAAAAATCATGTATCAGTTTTGTGATTCTCATGAGATTCATTTGCAGGCAGAAGCTGCTGGTGTTGGTAAGGTTAGACACATGAGATTGGTGAACTTAATTGGATGTTGTGCCGAGGGGGATGAGCGTCTATTAGTTGCTGAATTTATGCCTAATGAAACACTATCAAAGCACCTCTTTCACTGTATGTATATTAGTCTTTTGCCTTTCTAATGGACTTTTTAAACATACTACGTGCTATAACTGATTTGTTCTACGTTCCAGCCATATATCTTTTAGATATGATTTTTGTGAATTGCCTTTTTTTTTTTCTCCCACTTCTCATCTGTACAAAAAAGGAAGAAGATTATGTAAATGGGATATATGATATTCTGTGCTATCTGATTTAATCGGGATGCCAAATTGGCATTTTTGCCATGTGTGAAATAAGGAAATGACTGTTAGCTTTCTCCCTTGAATTGCTTTTTTTTGTGGACAATTTTTAAAAGTCTTGCGTAATAAATATTTTGTTTGAGTTAGTTGGTACTTTCATGCCCTCTCTTCTGTTGTATGTATGACTTCTATTTTTGCCGTAGGGGATAAACAACCTTTGCCATGGGAAATGCGTGTGAGAGTTGCAAATCATATAGCACAGGCTCTTGACCACTGCAATGCTGAAAACCGAAAAATCTATCATGATTTAAATGCTTTCAGAGTTCTTTTTGATGAGGTATTCTAAACAACAATCAGTACTCATAATTTTGTCTTTGACAAAATCTAATATTGTATTATGATGTATATATATTAATTTTTCTCCCATTTTTCGGTCTAAGTTTTTTGAATACGAGTGCTTCATTGCATGAAGGTTATTGAACAACCAACTAATGTTAGAATACTCGTGGATAAAACTTTAAATTATTTGTAACTCTGTTTCTCATTCAAGATCTGTGATTCTGGACACATCAATTTAATGAACAGGTCCCATCTTAGTGATTCCTCTAGATAGAATAAAAACTCTCATTTATTGATCCACATGCGATTGGAAACCCCTCTTGTGATGCCCTGTAAAATTCTTTCAGAAGATTATGTGATTGATAGCGGACTGTTTCATTATGGAACTTATTTAGTTACAAGTAAACAATGATTATTAGTTTGACATCTTCATCTCATCTTTCGTGCTCACTTGACATAACATGTGCTCCAATAACTAACGAAGCAGATATAATGGGCTAGAGTTTTATAGAGTAAAAAAAAAATCTACATGTGCACCAAAGCCAATTTTAGACATAGAACTAGGGGCGGAGCCAGGAGAGTAGAGTTGTGGGGGCAAATTTCACAAAATTTTAATCGTGGGGGCAAAATTGAAAATTATAAGGATTTTTTTTTTTTTTAATCTTGGATTTCAAATTTAGTGTGGGGCAGCGGACCCCACTGCCCTCCCCGTAGATCCACCCAGGCATAGAACTTATGAGTTCAATGTCAACAAACACTTTTGCTTGTTTTTTCTCCACGCAAAGTGATTTACTAAAACGTAGAGTCTTTATTTATTATCTCAACAATCATGTAGCATTCTCTTTATGAGAATCAAGAAGCAATTTTATCGTCAGAATTTGGACTGAGATATGTCTCTGTATGGGCAGATCTACACCAGATCTTCATTATTATAGAGCCTGTAGATTTGATGCATAAAAATTTGAAAACCTTTGTTATGCTCACATACCGTTGCGGCATTTTTATTATCAAAAACTATTTTCGAAGAAGGGAAGATGTTCCCTTTTATTTTCATTTTGGCTTCTTTCTCTGAAAGAGGGTGCATTCCTTAAATATGCTGTGATATGACTGTTTATTAAAGGTGGCGTGGATGAACATTTGCGTTTTTTAGAAACTCGTTAAATATTTATTGTATCTGGTTGTTCCTCTTACAGGATGGTGATCCTCGTTTATCTAGTTTTGGCCTGATGAAAAACAGCAGAGATGGAAAGAGTTATAGCACCAATTTAGCTTATACGCCCCCTGAGTTTTTGCGCACTGGTATATTGTATCTTGCTCTTTTGCTACTGAAATTTAAAATATGGTGGAATACTGTTATAACTTTTACAAGAATTTCTATCTGGTAGTTTTCTTTTCTTTTATCGCGTTTGAAAAATCCCTCTTCTTTCTATGCTGTTATTTGTGTGTATAATGTGTTGTTGTAAAGAAGCTTAAACGAGGAGTCAAGGGAAATATATCAAGATCTGTTTGACAATTGTTTTGTATATTTACTTCAAGTTTAAGGCCAAAGTTGAAATATATCTTACGATATGCTTCCTATCACAGCCTGACAAACATTTAGTAAGTGAGTAATGGCTCTCTAATAGTTTCTTGAACAACATTTGTTATTTTCATTTAACTTATTGCAGAATGACAAATAATTGGCAAAGCAAATCCTTGACCAATCAAAATTTTTCTCCGGGAAGAGTGTTCCCTTGTGAAAATTTTCTCAATGTTTCAAACTTGTCATCTGGAACAACCTATGATTTAATTGGTGTTTGGAACTCCTGGGCATTGTTAAAACTGCTATTTAGGCTGCTCTTTGTATGTTCTGAGTCAAGATGATGAAAATGATGCTTATGTGAAATTCTCACAGAAGCCTACGGACTATATGGATGCGAGCAGCTGGAGAAATGGATTTGGAAAGATTAATTCTATACCGCTAGGAAACAGATACCAAGCTCACTGAATTTAACTAATTTGGGATATCGTCTGTGGCCATCATGCATTTTCCTTGTCCTTTTTTTAATATTCAATCAAGTTCCTATTGACTGCATATAAACAAACGCTGTTGTTTGCTTTAGAAATAATTATATCCTGCGGTACAAGTTACCTGGAGTTAACTTATGTAAAGACCATCAATTTGAAGGCATGGATGGAATATTTGGTCAATACAAGTTTTGACGACTAGATTGCTATGTAACCAACCTAGTATTCCTTATGGTCTCTGCATATACTTCTTGTGGAACTTTCTTTTACACACTTTCATTTTGTTTTATTTACACTTCCAGCGCATCTGGTTGAGTCCTTCCTGCTGTGTAAATGCGTTAATTTTTCATTTCTATCCGTTCTTGGTGAACTTGAGTATACATGAGTTCCCTCTGTTTCGATTGCTGTAATTGTGATTTATACCATTGAAAAGTTATATTCCACATATATTTTCTTTATCAGCGAGTTTTCTGCTTGCCAGCAATCAGATCTTTAACCATTCTACCTGAAAGTTATGTATATACTTGTTTAAATTTATGATCTGACTTTATTATCTATATGACATGACACCTTTCTTTTACTTTCCCCAAATTTCAGGCAGGGTCATTCCAGAAAGTGTGATTTACAGTTATGGAACTGTTCTACTGGACCTTTTGAGTGGAAAGCATATTCCTCCTAGCCATGTAATGTACCTACTGTCACACTCTACCATGACTCACTATCTTAATTGGGATTGTTGGGTTAATTACAAGTTACTTTCTGAATTTGCTGTTAACTCCCTTGTTGTCTAAAAACAGTGTACTGATCCCATTTCTATAACACTATTAATCACCTTAAAGCGTTCCGATAACTTGTATACAATAACCGAAATGCCTCTAGTTCAATTTCATCTCAAAAGGAATTGATAACTTGAAAAAAGAGGGAATCCAACAACCAAATGGTCAATTAATACCGAAGAACCTTGCTTTTTTCCAAAGAAAGAACTAATATTGATTAGTTGTTTGTCAAAAGAAAGGTATGGACTTATACTGTTGTATATGGGTACGTGAATTGGTGTACATAACAAAAAGTGAGACTGTTAATAGGAATTAAAAGAAAGGAGGCATAGAGATGGTTTAGAAAACCAGACATTTAGAAGGTTGGTTAAACTGTGAGAAGTTAACGAGGGGCACTTTGCAGTTTCCCCTTGTGTTCTCAAAGATTCTATGAACCATTAAAATGACTTATTGACTAGGTTCAGACTATATAAGGGTCAGACTTCTTCCCCCTCAGTAATTTTAACTTCAGACAGTGTTAGGGCCGGACTTCTTATGCCTAGTAATTTTAAACTTAAGAATAATATTTCCATTTTTACCTTAACTCTTTTGATCACTTACATGAGAGTTAAAGACTAAGTGATTTAACTGCCGACAATTTCTGGGTTCATCTTAGTTAGCATGTGTTTATTTTTTTGAACTGGATGTATTGTCACGTGGTACTTACAAGGTTTAAAAGATAACTGGCTGTCTTGGTCCTGTCCAGCTTGTTTTACCTACTTGAGGATGCATAATCCATGGTCCTACTCTTAATTACTTGTAGTTTCCCCTTCTTTAAATGTACTGGAGTCTTGTTTGTTTAAGAATTCTGGCAGAGTTAAATGCCAGTTCCTGCAGCTGAAGACTAAAATTACTGGTGTATCGATATTATATCTCATTAACTAACTAATAAAAATTATCACCAGCTAATATTGTCAGTTGGGTAGGGGAGTGTGATAAGTTTACACTCCGTTGTTATCATCTGTTAGTATCCATCAAGAGAGAGGGGGGGAGGGGGAGGTCCAAATGGAAAAATATGTAACAAGAGATTCCACTATATCAGGAATCTTTTAGCAGTTTCTCATAGAATCTATGATTTTGGGGATTACCCCGATTCTCTATTCGTGTAAGCAACTAACACATGATGTCTGTGTAGTAAAAATGAATAGATGGTTTCTGACTAAAATTCATCAATGTGGGGTCCTAAAAACAAGAGTGCATCAGCAGGTGGTGTCCATGCACTAAATACTAAAAATCATGGATGAATTACTTTACTGGGACGGGATGTCTCGTCATATGCCCGTGTAAATTTGCTATTCTCTGTACCTTGTCCATGTCAAAATAGACCATCTAGCCTGAGATGAGGTTTTATCTTACTGAGATCTTAGCCCAAGTTTTAAGCTTCCAGGAGATTCCGGACTAGGAATGACACACTTCATTTTCTTCTAAAAAGGAAGGCCCTTATGGAGGTCTTCACTTATTCTTTTTATTGTTTAATCCAGACAGGGTGAATGATATTAATAGTCAAATATGCTGCCCTCTATGGAAGCCTTCACTTATTTTACATTATTTAAAATTTTAACCACATAAATTAAGTTTGGATTTCCTGTTGATTTAATTTGTTTGTTGAAAATTGGTATGTATTCTTCTTCAGGCATTGGATTTGATAAGAGGAAAGAATGTTTTATTGCTGTTGGACTCATCCTTGGAGGGACAATATGCTAATGAAGATGCTACTGCATTAGTTGAACTTGCATCTAAGTGCCTCCAATATGAAGCTAGAGACCGGCCTGATATGAAATTTCTTCTAACTTCCGTGGCCCCTCTTCAAAAGCAGGAGGTAAACATTTTATTTATTTTTTATTTGTTATCATTTCAGAGGTAGAGTTACAAGTACCAGACTGCTATACTGGATGGAATGATGAGCATGTCCGTGAATTTGCTAAGATGTTCTCCTTCACATTGGTGTCCTAGGTTGCTTCTCATGTATTGATGGGTCTTACGAAAACTCCTGTGGTTATACCTACCCTGCTTTCTCCTCTTGGAAATGCTTGTGCGAGAATGGATCTTACTGCTGTACATGACATATTGCTTAAAACAGGATATAAAGATGAAGAGGGTGCAGAAAATGAGGTTAGCTGATTTGTCTGTTTCACTTCTCTAATCAATTAGCCCTTGTTTGAGCCCCATTTTTTTTAGGGGAAATGTATTTTGGAATAGTGATTTTTTTGGAGAGAGTGTGGTGAAACAATGGGCAAAAGTTTTTGGTTTACATGTAAAATTATTTTATGTGAGAATGTATGGTTGAAAATGAGTTTTGGGAAAAATGTGGCTCAAACAGGGGCTCAAAAATTTGCTAGTTATCTATAAGATCTAAAATATTTGAAAGATTACTCTATTGACAAAAGAAATTGGTGTGTTTAGACTTAATATTGATGTTACGTGTCTTGTACATTTGGGAACCATAGACTTAATATTGATGTTACTTGTCTTGTACATTTGGGAACCATGAGTTTGACTTCTTATACCTATATTGAATACCATAATTGTTTGAAGTTTATTTCTCTTTTGGATCTTGCAATCTTATATGTGCTTGTTCGGTAGTGCTTTTAAGTTCTCGTAAGCTGTGAATTCTACAGAATGTGTGGATAATAAGTGGATAGTAAATTGTGGGTCTTGCTAAATGTGGATAACAAATAGGTCTCATCCGCTTAAATTATAATTTAAGCTTTGCCAAACATGCTCTTAAGATATTTCGTTTGGTAATGTTATCCGTCTGCAGCTTTCATTCCAAGAATGGACCCAGCAAGTTCAAGATATGTTGAATACAAAGAAATTTGGGGATATTGGATTCAGGGACAAGGACTTCAAGAGTGCCATTGATAATTATTCAAAGGTACATTCTTGCTTTTTTAATCTAACCTATTATTACCTCTGTTTCTGTTGACCTAAATTCTCTCTACCCGATCTTCGCTGACTATCAATGGTGTTGTCTTGGTAGTTTTATTTTGGGTTCCATCTGTTTTGTCATTTGCTGTAGCTTACACCTCTTTTCTTGTTTAGGATAATTTTTTTCCCGCGTGTTCAACCCTAAGTTATAAGCATAACTTTTAAGAGGACAATCTTGTAGGTCCTAATATAAATGCTCCTAGGGTATATTTGGTAGACAGTATTGGACAGTAGTCCATCAAATGGCGGATGAGATTTTAACTTATAATTACTTCTTTAATCCTATCTACTACTTTCTTCCCAGCATACCAAACTTTCATCGTCTTCCAAAAAGTACTGTTGTCTAACAGTCCAGTGCACGAAGAAGCTAAAGTTGATTTAAATCCATAGCTTCATAATCATCTTTTCTCCTGTTAATACGAGGCTTCCTTCCTTCTTTTTCTTTTTTTATTTGATATGCTTGTCATAACATATAGCTCTTCTTTTTCACAATGTATACTGTCTCGTGCACGTCTTTTCCATATTTACTTTGGCTTTTTCATTATGCTAGTTCAACTGCTAATATACATTGTTTTTTCGATGCACAGCTGGTATCAATGATGTCTGTTCCTTCTGGTACGGTATTTGTGAGACGAGCCCTCTCATACTTGATGATTGGCCAACCGGAACTTGCTCTGAGAGATGCCATGCAGGCGCAAGTTTGCTTGCCAGAATGGCCGACAGCATTTTATATCCAGGCTCTCGCCCTCTCCAAGCTTGGAATGGAAACTGATGCTCAGGACATGCTCAATGATGGAGCTGCCTTTGAAGCTAAGAAGCAAAATAGTCGGCGCAGCTAAATAACGGCGTGATGGTGGATATCAGGATTGTCTTGTCGTTTATCAAGCGGGGGCTAATTCAGTGGTGTGAGGGTTACATGTAGTGATATCTTACTGCTGTAAGTTGTTTTAGGCAATGTAGCTCCTTATCAAGAAATGTGTAAATCACTTCTTGTGCCAAATTTAAAGTAGATAGTCAGTGTTAATTCAGTTTGAGTCAACTATTTTCTAGCCCTTAGTTTCATGAATGATCCTTTTTGAGTATATTGAAGAAAACCCTGTTTGTGGTTGATAAATTTTAAATGGTTTCACTAAATTAGAACGCATTTTTATTAATTATAATTTATCTAAAAATCTGTAAAAATCTTTCGGAAACAAGCAAACATGATAACAGGCGCCTTCCCTCTTTAGGAGAGCCTACTTTGGCTTCTTTTAAGTAAGCAGACGAAAACATGATCTAAACCTCTTTCAGGACTACTTTTTAATTTTTTAATTTTTTGTTTGGTGTATAATGTGTGCGGGCCCGGGCCAGCTGGCTCAAAGATGAGGGCCAGCATGATTCGAATACAAAAGCGAGTCAACTAGGGATCGGGTTGATTCCCGGCCTAGTCGTGTTTATGATGTTCCGGGTTGTCATGGCCTGGTATGTGTTGACACAGCTAACTATATGGCATAGATAATAAGTCAAGTGAAAATTACACACCCATGTTTTTTAAAGTTCCAATTTCAAAAATCAATTTTTAGATTTGTTTATACAAAATCAGGTGATAATTCCATATTTTAATATTAATAATAATATTACAAATTAATTTATATATCCATCCTATCCCATTCACACCATCCAAATCTCTGTAGCCGTGAGCGTCAGTGCAGTGGTCGACACAACACTGAGCGTCGCCTTCTACCTCTCGTCTTTCTCCCATTTCCTATCGCACTCCATTGGACCCGAGATCCTGTAGCTCGTGATGACGACACATGCATTCAATGACGAGTTGGTGAAATTGGTGTTGTATGTTCGGGTTATTTGGGAGGTAAAAGGAGTGGGGGTGGATAGATTGGAAAGTGGAAATGGAGATAAGGGGTATTTTGGTGGTTCAAATTTTACTGGGGAAAAGACCATGCGATATCAGCGTGCACGGAGATGGAGATGGTGGTTGTGATAGTTGGTACATGTGGTGTTTGCAGTGATAGTGGTGGCGCAAGTGGTGGTTGTGGTGTTGGGTTTGGATTGTATAAAAACGGTTTGTGACTTTATTTAGCGGATTATGACCAATAAATTGGGTTACTTCGTGACCAATAAATAATACGTGATCAATAAAATTTATAATTAGTGATTAATAAATAATATGTGACCTTAAAAAAAATGTGAGATTACTTCACAGGTTACAGGTAATTGTGCATAGGTCACAAATCACTTATTTATTTTCACGGGTTACAGATCACAGCTCATTGGTCACATATTCAAGTTAACATGTCACAGTTCATATGTACGAGTCACGTGTTACAGTTCACATGTCATAAGTCATATTGCATAGGTAATGGATCAATGTCCACTGGTCACAGATTCAAGAGAACTGATTACATGTCATGGATCAATATCACATGTAACAGTTCATAGTTCACATGTTACAAGTCATATTGCATAAGTCACATGCCATTGGATCAATATCACATATAACAATTTATATGTCATAGGTCACACGTAATAGTTCACAAGTCACAGATCTATATCAACAGATCACATATCGCATAGAATCTTTTCAATTTCCGTCACCGCAACTCACAGTTTACAGGCCAATGGGTCTTTTCAATTTCTCTCACAACAACTCATGATTGGAGCTTCAACACTATTTTGTCAATTCAAAAATAGGAAGATCCATCAACAATAATACTGTACTTTAGGATGCTCACCAAGTTCAATTCGTTACTTCTATTATCATCTCAATTTGAGACGTTGCTTTCAAAAAAATTGTTCACAAGGCCGATAATTTCCAATTTATGAACTCAATAATCCAATGATTTTGAACTAGACAGATTTCAACGGTGGGAATCGAGATATCGAGATTTCTCTGTAATTTTTCTCTATAATTCAATCGTCACAATTTGTTAACCACACATTCTTTAAAAAATTATTATTTCAAAATGCATTTTCTCTAAAATTTGATTTTAATGGAACCCAAACAAGGACTATATATATTATTTATCACCTGACTTTTGAATGTTTAAAACTTGTTTCTTAAAATTGAAATTATGTATTGTAAATACCTTAGTTTTCAATATAATTTAGAAAAGCAAAATAATAAAACATAGCGTATTGGACTAGCCAAGCCCGTAATATTGGCGAGTCGATGAGGTCATTAAATACGAGGCCCGGACCATATTTTCAGTTGGGCTGGTTCAACCCCAAAAGTGGGCTTGAATTGGGTCTCAGTGAAGGTAGGTTGATACCGACGGACTCGCCCATGTATTTGACACATCTAATCATGCAATCTCGCGTACAGTAATTTAACCATTCCCTATAATTTAAGTTTCAATTTCAAAAATAAGGTATTAACAAATTTGAATAAAATCAAGTGTAGCTGCGGCTTCGTGGATCAAGGTCCATTTTTAGAAAAGCAGATTAGTTGATTCGTCGATTCTGTCAAGTGAGTACCATGGATAAATTCAGAGAAGCATATTTTAGGAGAACCGCCATTAGGTGTAAGAAAGGGTAGTCGGGAAGGCGATTATTTAGGTTGTAGAGATCATGATGAATTTGAGATGGAGGTGGGGGTTGTGGATTTGAGTAGACGGCGGTGTTTTGTGTGGTGCCGATAGCGGTGGAATGGGGTGGGGTGACGTGGGATGAGATGAAGATTGATGTTACTAGTTAATTGAGTCATTTGTGGCTAATAAATAATTTGTGACATACTAAATGTGTAATTTTGTGACTTAAATACATGATTGAGACCAAAAAAAAAAAAAAAGGGAAGTCTTTGTGATGTGACCTTATGTGATTTGTGATTAGTGCATAATTGTTACCATAAATTGTGTGGTTTGTGATCTTGATCTGTTTAATTAAATTATAAATCATCAGATGTCACAAAATGTGATCACCTAATTTTGATTTTCATAAGTTTGTTAGTTTTGAAATTTTGAAACTTTTGTAGTTATATATTTTTTCTTTAAATAATCATCAAGATGTATGCTACATATGATGGGAACCCTTGCTCCCTCCATATTACAAAAAGAACAAAATTTAGGAGAGCCAAATCTATATCACAGGAAAATAATAATCAACGTTATGCTTAATAAATATAATAAAATGATAAAAGCTAATATCTAAAATATATTAAATATCACATCAAATAAGAACAATTATTTGGACGATTCTAACCCTACTATAATTCAATTATTTCAATAATATCTTACTTTTCGTTTTTCAACATATATTTAATTTATTTAGCCATTTACTTGCCATCAATGTATATGCATATTTGATATATTCATTTCACCTATGTGATTTCATTAATGTATGGTTTCTCTATTATTCATTCTCAATTAATTAACATTCACCTTCATCGAATTAATATTCATCTTCATTTATACATTTCAATGTTATTAATTCTAATTATAAGTTAATTAGAATGTCACATTCAATTATGTATTTCATTATTCACATTCATGTATGCTAATTAATATCCAATTTTATTTAATCAGATTAAATAAATGATTTAACATTCATTGTCACGTACATATTTCCTGGTATTCATTCTAAATTAATTAATATTTACGTATAATTAAATATTACTTTAACAGCATTTACAAATCATTTCATAATAACGTGCAATGCACATTCACCGTTGACTAGTAATACTAAGCCCCCCTGATGGATACGATAATTTGCTTAAAATATTCTTGGTCATCAACAAAATCCTCACAAACTATTTCTTCATTTTCAATTCGTAAATTACACTAAATCATCTTTCTCCAAAATTGAGGTATTCGAAATATGGGGCAGATTTTTCTTTATTTATTGAATATTGCTCGTTTTATTTTATTGAATTTAATAATTATTTTGGTAAGAAATAAATGACTAGGAACTTTGAGATTTGGACGATGATAGTTATCATGTATAGCAATCCAAATATGGTTATGAACTAAGGATTTGAAACTTGAAACTGCCCAATTTAGGAATTTGAATAATGGCGGTATTTAGTCATCCTATAGGACAATGCTACACGTACAGAGAATTTTCACGGATTTTTTTGGGAGATAACGTATAGCACATTTTTATTAGAAGATGAAAAACATGCACCACACCTGTAAAAAACTTGTCAAACATTCAATGTACGTAGGGAATTATCCCACCCTATATGCCGATCTGCATAGAATCTCCCCCGTATCCCTTCTTTATGGAGGTATAGTAGGCCTCTCGTGCCACTTAATCGTGAATTTCGCGGGGGTGTACTCAGATTTTAATGCAATTTAAAAATTCATTAGAATTTATAAAATTTCTTCACTTATTTGTATAACTTAATGCGCCAAGTTTTGATGAGAAAATAAATTCACATTAAAAGTTGTGTATAATATTTCAACTCCTTTTTTTTTTTGTGACATTTAATCTCACTCTAATTCATCACTCAATTCTAATTTTACCACTCAGCTCCATGTACTCTTGTTCATGTATCATATATACACATAATATCACTATCACTATAAAGTAAAAGAGGCAAAGAATTAGGCGTCACGTGTCGCGATTTCCCATCGTCGACATAATTCAATTTTTTTCCCCCATCAACGTTTCCCCCACATGACACGCAACCCCGTCATCTTTCTCCATTTCCCCCACAAATATGACAAGTCATTCCGTCTTTGCTCTTTCTCCATTTTTCCACTCAACCAACCATATCTCTTTTCTTGTAAGATTTCTCCCTTCTTCTTCTTCTTCTTTTTTCTCCATGCGTTCTTCTTTCTCTATATGATGCTCTAATTTTGTCAAGCCCTTTGACCTTTTTTTTTGCAGGGTTTGAAGTTCTCATTGTCTGACATATGAGATTGAGAAAGAAATTGCTCAAAATAATGATTGAAATAAGGTATTTTCGTATTTAATGTCATTTTTTGCTATGAATTTGGGTATGGTAGATATGTTTATTGTTTGTTTCATTGTTTTCATATCAATGCAGTGAAACTTTTTGAAAGATTTTTAATCTTTTTTACTTGAAAATGTTACAGACAATTTCAAACAACATAAGCCATTAATCAGTATAATATGTGCTTAATATATATATACATACACACACATTGTATTTTAATTGAATGCAATAAAAGATAAGAGTTTCGGAGACTCCCCATCATCTCAAATGCCAGATCAAGAACCAGGGGTACCTTTTCTGTTTTTCTTCTATGGGTGAATATCTGATTGGGTCCAATGTTTGAATTGATTGTGAGATTTTTTATGATTTGGGAATTAATAAAATTGTTTATTGTTTCTAATATGTAAAAAATGGATTCTTGGATACAATGTGTGTGTAAAGAAGTTAAGTGTAAAGAAGTTAAATTCCGTGAATGCTTGAAAATTGATGGCTATCATTGATTCTTAAAACTCGATGTTCTATATGATAAAATGTTGGGAATGGAAAAAAAAATTGTCACCGTGCGCGCGCATGAAGACTTTTTTTTTTTACAGTGAGATACATTTTCTTTTATTACAATTTATTATATTCTCAAAGTTGAATCAAGATAATATATATTTTTTAAACATAAACCCGTGGATTACATCTGATAAAGAATCCTCAAATTGATTTCTATTTGTATGTCGAGTTTGTAAATATAATTTGTATGTCGATGTTTATTCTTTATTTTGTTATACACTTATTTTTAACATTATCCATTTAACATGCAATGCACGTTTACCCCACTAGTTAACATAAAAGGAGCAGTTACATGGTCCTTTCAATCCTTTCACTTGGTAACTGAATTCATTTTTTCGTTAAAGTTTAATACATTAAATTTCATATATAGGTAAAGAAATTTGATCTTAAAATATTTGTTTGCTTTGATACTATTTTAAGTCTTCTAATCTTAAATGCTAAATTGTCTGAAATATAATACTATAAGTTTACTCTTCAAACGATAAATTAATCACTACATAAAAGTTAAGTCAATCTATTGTTAATTTGTCCATTGTATTAATAAGTTAATGAGTCTACTATGTGAAAATGATTGATATTGTAATAAGCATCTATGCCCATCTTATGCTGAGCTTTGATAATGCATTATATTAATTTATTGATAGATAAAATTTTAATGGATTGATACGACACGTTATTAGTACTTAGCATAAGTTATGCATTGATTCTTATTAGATCATTTCAAAATATGTGAATGATTATCGATACTAAATAGAACTAGCAATATCAGATCCATTAGCACATGAAGATGCCTTGGGCTAATGAATTTTCAGAATCGAATTATTAAAAACATACCAATTGATGGACAGAATTCCATCACAAAATCTTGTCCATTGCTAAATTAAATTTGTTAGGTTTTTTATGTAACTGACAAGTCCATGAACAAAGTGGACTAAATTTATTGTTGTAAAAGTGAAAGAGTAAGTTGTAATTATTATAAATTGAGTTGTATTAGGTCTAGGGTTTGAAAATGGAAAAGAAGGAAAAACGGCGCCGCTATTTCGCTAGACTGTCGTCCTGACTTGGCTCGAGCGGCAGAAACAGAACTTCGCTCGAGCGATACACCGCCGCTATCCGAAAAAAAATTAATTTGCGTTTTAAAGACTTTTTATTCGGCCCATTCACTTTTAAACGTACAGTATAAATACCAAAACACATTTGAACGTTTTTTTCTTAAGGTTGAACATTGATAAAACATTGGTTACTTCATATTCTCTCCATCCATAGCTTTCAAAAACCTTCATTGATTGTTTTGTCCTTTACATTGAAAACATCAAAACCATTTAATCCAAATACCAAATTGCTACTTCCTACACATCTGTCAAAGCGCTGAAGATCAATGGAAGATGACTGGAGTTTCAATTGTTGGAGAATGTGAAATTCTTCGTTGATCCACATGAGATATAAGAATTCATAAAATTGGGAGTTGGTGCAGGAGCGCGCAATCCAGGGGGCTTTGAAAAATGTAGCTGAGAGTTGGTGCAGAAGCACGCAATCCAGAAGAGCCGTGGGAATTGCAGTCAGGAAGTCAAAAAATACTAGTAGTAGTCGTGTCTAGCGGACCGTAAGTTCAAAATTCGTTTATAGTGGATTTCTGATTTTTACCCGGTAGGGGTTCTCCATAATCAAATCTGCTTGTTATTTATTGTTTTCCATATAACTACGACAATTCAATTTAGGATAATTGGACTGATTGATTAACCACTAGAGATAATTAATAGTGACTTGGTGTTAATTGATTATTAAGTTTTAATTCCTCATAAACACGTATTCACCCCCTCTAGGTGTAATTTGGGTCGAACCTCGTAATTTCACAATTCAAAGTGGTCTCCATTAAATTCGAACAATACTCTCAAACAAGAATTTCGAAAACTGTAAATATTTTAAATTCAGTTTACTCTTCAAGTAGGATGAAAATATATACAATATACCGTTAAATTCTCCCATTCAATTATGTATATATATTTTTTGAAAAAAATCATTGCTTATATAATGACTTAGGTATTAATAGCAAGGGAGAAAAACACCTAACACCCTTTGTTGTAGGTATTGCTAGATGAGAAAGGGCGACAAATTGAGGAAGCAACTTTTTACACGATCTCAAAGCAAAAGTTCGTAGCAAAATACGAAGATGGCGACTTGCTAGAAATCTTTGTTTTTAAAACCACCCCGATGGCGAATTATTTATTCATACTAAAAAAAATAAACAAGTTAGGACGGGACATAAGATCTTACCTCCGATTAACTGCATAAGCAGCTTAATAGACCCTGACTGGTAGGAATCATTCAAGTAAATTGTTCATAAATGTGTTTTTCTGAAAGCAAAAACGAAGAACAAATAAGTGTTTATCAGAATGTATTCCTAATAGGATTGCTGGGTCGAACTTAAACGAGAATATATATATATATATATTACATTGTTGCTGTCATCTGTAAGCAGTTATTCCTAATAGTTTTGGACAAAAAATGTAGAGTTTGGGTGTATAGGTTAAATCATATTGCGAAACCTCACTCACCTACGAAGAAAAACATGCAAATAAATCGCAATACTTTGCGTAAATTGTCAATCTTCATCACTTGAAATGCACAATCTTTTGGAGAACGAGAATCCTTTATCTTAATTTCAAGTTAAACATTCCCTTGGAAGAATTCAACGTAAAGGCGGTGATATGTAATTGAATGGTGAAATTTGAACACATTATGAACTAATGGAATTAAGAGCTGTATTAAGTAGATCATATAATACCATGCAGGTAATCAGTTTCAAATTATACAGCTAAAAGCTTAATCATAGTATCAAATGGACAGAGTAAAGACGTGTTCAAGTTTAGTCACCACCCGTTTAAAATGTATACATTTCATACTTTTGATAGAGAGAAAAATGGGATCTGATAATGAAGTGATACTCTATGATTAGGCTACTGGCTGAGTTTATGAGTATGGCTGACTAATCTAATATTGCAGGCATGCAAGGAGTATGTATGGCTTTTGATGAAGATTGTTCATCATTTCTACTGTCAAATAGTGTGTTCTCAACTAGTAAATGTCCCCCATCTTACAATCTCATGCTTTAAACTAAAAGATTTACCAAAAAGGAAAGTTTTTGCTCTCTTGTAGTAATCTTAATTAAGACAACTGAATTGAGGAACAAACTATCAGTACTATAAAAGAACAAGGCAGGAGATAAAAAAGGGAATTGATGTTGGAGAAATGGGACGGGTCACTCCTGTGGGCTGATTAGATCAAGAAGCTGAATGATGGTTCAGATGGAGTAATTTAATTCTAAAGTTAACTATAGCTAAGATGATCTTGACCTTCCATAACTTTTCTAACATAAGTTTACAAAATTAGATATTTGATGGTCGAAATGGAACCAAGAAACAAAATTTAGCTTTGATGACGCCACTAGGTTTTATGCTGTTTTCTATATTTCTGATCATGACCCCACTAGATTACATAAGATTTATCTTTGATTTCTTCCATTAAAAAAACTTTTTTTATGCTTGTAATTAATCTTGAGAAAATGAATAGGATAAAGTACCTTAAATTTAGGGAAGATAAATTATTTTACCATTCGACGAGATGCAATAAAGAAATGGTCACAGTCTGAAATTGCAAACCCCAAATTATTTTTAAGACAATGAAGAACCCAATGTATAAAATTATGGAAAATAATCTATGGATTATCTGACCTTTTTTAACCTAATATTGTCCCCTGCCAGTTGAATTTCCATTCCATGCACCATCCATTGGCAGCTGGCCATTAGGCATATTCATTGGTAAATTCAAGAAAGGAAGCCCTGAAGATGGATCAGAAAATTGGTTGCCAACACCTCCTCCACCACCACTAGACGGCTGTGGTGGCTGAATCTGGACCACCTCGTTTTCCTCCAAGGGCAATCT
Source organism: Fraxinus cuspidata (assembly GCA_903798385.1). Lineage (NCBI taxonomy): Eukaryota > Viridiplantae > Streptophyta > Magnoliopsida > Lamiales > Oleaceae > Fraxinus > Fraxinus cuspidata. The sequence continues at coordinate 21,697 of CAIGRP010037615.1, forward strand.
CTCATACGCTACGTTAGTGAACGAGGCCGCAATGATAATAACCGGTCCTGAAGCAACCAAAGCACCCACAACATTTCCTCCAACAACCTGGCCTTGTCCACCTGACAAATATATTGTCAAACTGGTGGCTCCAGGCGGCGCTGGTGGCGGCAAGAAAGAGCCAGACAAGGATAATAACTCGAATTTTCCCTGCAGTACCACCACTGAACCGACTGCCGTAGGCTGCCTCAAGCTCACGTTGTTGACTGTGCCTGTTCCACTCAATATACAAATCCCTTTCTGCTTCTTCCTTGCATAGGTTGCCACGGCCTCAAACACATCACATCCACTGCCCACCTCCAATATATGTGCACGAAGCGTGTTTGCGCTTTCTCGGGTTATGATCACAGGCGGTTTTGGCTTGTTCTTAGAACCCGGCGGCCGGCCTCTTTGTCTACGCGCCCCCACATCACCGCCTGAACTCGTATTCGAAGTATCAAGTTCAAGGCCCTGATGATGGATATTATCATTATCATTTTCGCCGGAAAATGGGTTTTGATTGTCGTCTTCCTCGACTGTGTCCTGTGGTCTTTGGAGGTGGAGATCAGCCCTGGGAAGCTGAGAAACAAAGTAAGAAGAACCTAAGTTCAAACCAGCCATAAAGTACAACAAACAAAGAAAAATTATGATAATTGATCAAACTAAAAATTAACTGAATTTTTTAAGAGTGGGTAAATTAGACAGAATTCAAACCCTAGATCGAATTGAATTAAAACAAAGGGAATCAAGTGGGGGAGAAAGGAAGGGATGAAGAGAGAGAGAGTAGCAGACGCAGCCAAATTGAAGGAAACATATATAAAGATATAAAATATACAATGAGCATATACAAAGATGAAAGTAAACTTTATTGATTAAAATATGACTATAAAATATTTTGATAACATGGTAAGTATTATTAAGGAGGACAAGAATAAGCAGTTTTACAAAAAAAAAAGTAATTTTAACTTCTTTTTCTTTTTTTAACACAAACATTAGCAAAATAAGACCATATAATAAGTGAGGAAAAGCAGCAGGGTGTAGGAGATGCCATGATAAGGATGCATATGATGTAGCGTGTGATTATGATTTCTCTCTTCTCCCCCAACCACAATATTATTTAAATGCACATATTTCGACTCAACAACTAAAGCCAGAAGCCCCCACCCCACCCCACCCCACACCACCCCAACCCAACACACAATACAAAGAAGAACAAGAATCAAAACTAAAGGATGCATGTGTTTACATGTCCGTTATCAAAGGCTTTTCTTTGTCCCTATTGCTTCGTTTTGCTGTGAAAACTGTAGTATATGTGTATTGACCATTGAGTATTTACTTGTTGTTATAATGGTTAATGAATGTGATATTTTACCATTAACATGCTTCACAAGATGGTCGATCCATAAAGAATTTAAAATGATAGAATTAATGTTAGTTTGTAAGTTTTGACCTGGCTCTGATATAACATTATATATTGAGGTTAATTTTTTATTTTTAAGAGGAGTACTGGCTCTTGTTTGGTAATTTTTTTTCTAGATTTTAAGATGGTTAAATCTAATTTTTAACTACATATTATTTCATTGGATTCACAACTATTATCAACTTTCTAATCGGAATTCACCATCTTATAATCTCAAAAAATTGTGTCAAATAAGGAATTGATGTTTCATCATAAAATTATTTAATTTTATTCTGTATGATTCAAATATGTGCAGTGGCAGAACCAGCACCTGGCGAGCCATGGCAGCCGTCCGTATTGCCTCCGTCAAAATTTTTTGTTCACCATATATTGGGCGATCGACAGTCGAGTTTCCGTCCTAGTTGACCATCTTATAATCTCATTTGTTCATACATTAATAAGGTGGTAGTTCCATACCATAAAAATATTTCACTTTTTGTACACCGGCAAGGTAGTCAATATTTGAGTGCTTTGACATCATAAGAGCAAAATAATAATTTACAATGTAAATTTGGAAAGACCATATATAAACAATTGCACAAGTAAATATTTGAGTTTGTGAAAAAAGTACAATGTTTCAATCTATATATAATATTAATTAAGTAGAATTAATATTGGAGATGTACAATCATTCTGTTGCAAGTGATTAATTAATGAACAAAGCATAAAGTGATAATTTTAAATTCCACTAATTATTTATTTAGAGGTGATTTCGTAGGATTAAACCTTTAGTTATATACATAAAAAGATATATTTATTCATTTGTTTAATCACACTGCTTGATAACTATGTGAATTCATTGTGATTATATATGTGTTGCATGACCCCTTTTATTTGTTTTTAAAATGAAATTTTTTATATAGTATGAAGTGAACTGAAGAAATACCTGTCTGTAATAACTAACTATAGGCCTTTTTTCCATTTTGAGGTGGATTGCATGTTATATTTCTTATCATATAGTACAAAAACATTCTGATATGTAAACATTCAACAGGTTATATCCTAGGATATGTTTCAGAAAATGTTGCATGATTTCTTAAATATATAGCGCACATGTTGTTTTTGTGATTTTATAGTTGGTGGAATCAAAGAATAGAAGTGGGATATAGTTTGTATTTCTGAATTCAATCATGTTTAGTCTAATTTATCGAACATACTAATAACACTCTATATATAATTCGCTTCAATTTATTATCAACTTTATACAGTTTACTTGTTTATACTAAGTGACACATGTTGATTAAGATATTGATATACATGATGTATCTAATACCTAGTCGATAAACTAATGGAACCAATTCTCGATTTAGAGTATCATATTCTTGCATAGGAGTCATACTAATTAATCTTCTTTGTATGATTCCAATTTCACCGCAAAGGGACTAGAAAAACGATGATAAATTAATCTTATGTAAGATTCTTTTTCTCTCTTTGTTTCTTTTGTTTTAGTTATACGAGTAAGTAGATGTAATGCACAAAGAACTTCAATTTAATTTTAGGCAAAAAAAAAATTATGAGAGAGAGAAGGTGAATCACATAGGGAGTTCATTTATGTTGACAAGAAATTTTACTAAAATTACCTGAGAGTATTAAGTAAAACATCTATATTCCCTAGAAGAACAATAAAAATTGAAAGCTGGAAGTGTGTAAATTAGGAGGTGACAAATAGAGACTCGTCTAAATTCAAAGAGGTTATTTATATATGTTTCGCCCGTTCAAACATTACTTTCAAAACCTAGGATTCTCTGCAGCAAACATAAGTAACTCTCACACAAGAAATAAGGAACAGATCCAAGGACATGTCGCATCGACCGACACATATTTAAAAACCTTGTAAACAAGCAATGTCACTGAAAATAGAAAGCTCTAAGCCCTTGTTGTTTGGCTTTCATTCTCTACAACTTATTTTTTCTCCAATCTTATTTTTAATTATATATTTTACGAGACTCATAACTTTATTAACGCATTTCATCACCATTTATCAAAATCTACTAAGAAATTAATTTTTAACTAGACCAAACGGCTAGATCCTAAATGTAATTGAATGACATCAGTCCTATCCAAATCTAGGGTTCATTTACAAAGTTGCAGCTCGAGAATTAAATATAGATGGATAGCAAGTTGTAGTCACCTAGTTCTATCTTTAATTCAGCTTAGCTACCACGTGGCTAGGGTAATTAGATTGGTGTTGTAACTAGTTGTGCTAAATACTAAGCCTATGTTCGGTACAAATTAAAATCTAAATTTTAATCTAAGTAAAAATGAACTATTAATTTTAACCACATATTGTATGAGTCTTGCAACTCCTTAACTATACATTTCATCAACTTCTATTAAAATCCCCATCAAATAGGGGTTAAGTCTATGTTTGGCCCTCATTAAAAAAAAAAAAAACTCATTTTCAACTACGCATTCCTTTATAAAATAGTTTTACAAGTAAATCGAATTTTTTTCCTTAATTTTTAAGGACTCGTTCTCTAAAAAATAAGTATTCTAACACACATTTTCGTACAAAAATGGAGCTCAAACAAAGGCTTATAGCATTATATGTTGTGATTTTATGAAATTTTATAAAATTAGAAAACATAATTGATTAAGGGTTATGTTAGATGTACATATTGGGTACCATAATTGACAAATGACGGCCCCCTATTGGGGGGCGCCTGGGCCCACAGGAGCCCCCCAATAAGGGGCTGCCATTTGTCAATTATAACATCCATTATGTAACATGCTATATACAAATAACATTTTCCATTGATTAATTGCCAATATCCTTCATGTCAAATTACCAAGAAAATTAATACTACGGAACATACTTTAATTCTTTGAGAATGATTATTTATTATTGGATCTTGATTCCAGATCTTAAATCTTGATTATTGCCTCATTTGGTTCTTGAGTTCTTGATCTTGACTTCTTTCTCCGTAATTTTGATTGTCTCGTTCTTCACCCAAATCCATATTCTTGATTCTTTTTTTTTTCAATCCTTGTTCTTAATTTTGGATCTTCTTTTTCAATATACTTTTTCTTGTATTCTTATGTTGATATGATGACACAAAGAATGAGAAGTTTCACATGAATTAGGACCATAACCCTATTTATAGTTTTCATATGTATATGGCTTATCGTCAAATACAACTCTAATGGATCTGATCTCTATACATATAATTCGACCCACACTTTATTTAGATGCCCTAAATCCAACAATTTAATTATTTGTTATATCAATTTAATTAGGCTCAACTTTAAAATAAATTTATATACAATTAATTATGTATGTAGGCCACATGACACATTAATAAATCCAACATTATATCCTTGCTGCACGATTCCGCATCCTATGTTACACAACACGAGCGGTACCTTTGCATAAGTCATGAAAATACAGACAACTAATTAGCCACAACCACCTTTCATTAACACACGTAACTGACATAAGAGAGACAGACAGAAAAAAGAGAATTGGATCACTTTGACAGAAAAACAAAAAAAAATTAGCAAAAAGGTTCAGGTACGTCTGACTGTAACGTGAAAGTGAAAAGAATTGGATCACTTTTTTGGTGTGTCTAATCCAAGTCGCTTTTAAGAAGATTTACCAGTCCCTTCATGGGATTCTATTATTTTTTGTCGATATCAGATTTTACCATCATATCATCATCCTCTCTATTCTTTTCAATTTTCACTTTTTTTTTCTCTCTCTTTTTGGAGGATTGTTAATTATTATATGCAGTTGATTTACGAGTGGAACTCATATGCAAGGATGTTTATCTTCATATTTTATTACCAGTACATCTTTTCAATATCTGCAAATTTTGACCTGTTCAAGTTTTCTTGGCGGTGTTAATAAAAATTAATGTTGCATGATAAAAGGATAAGAAAGTAATTCTACATGCATATCAATCCAGACAAGTTTAAAAGGGTGTTTTGTGAGGATTAAAATTAAATTTTTAGTAGATTTTGATAGAAACTTTTGAAATGCGTGGTTGAAAAGTTGTGGACTCAAGAAAGATGTAGTTGATATTGTTTATTTGATTTTGACTTGAATTAAAATCAAATTTTAATTCGGACCAAACATGACCTAAGACTTCACAATTTTACTTTTAATTCTCAAGGTAGTCACCTCTTTACAGAATTTGATGCCATTTTCTAGGCACTTTTTAGAATTAATGGAGTAATTTTCAAGATTGTCGACATTAATTGAAGTCGACTCACCTCAACGCGTTTCGTGTGCATTATTAGTTTAGATCAGAAAGAATGCTCTCTCTTGACATAATAAATTATTTAAAGGGAAATGCTCGAGTTCTTGCAATGTTATATAAAATAAATCAAGTCAATTATTTTACTTTATTATATGTTTCGTCCGCATCTAAAAGAGAATATCATTTTTTTTAAAATATTTTCTATTTAATGTTTGACTAACTTTCGTCGTTCTCTAATATATAACAAAGGCTAAAACTTAGTATTTTGATTTTTTTTCTTTAGTTAGAAAAATATAGCCAAATAGTAGTGAATAATAATTTTCCTTTCATAATTTTTTTTTTTAAAAAGTGTGCCCCTCCTTAAAAAAATTTATACTATAAAAACATATAGTGTATAACGAGCCAAAGGAGACTTTGGTATATAAAATGTTATAGAAAATACCAAGTAATTGTTAGAAAAATATAGGAAATGAAAATGAATGATTACTATTATATATATAGAAAAGAAAATGTGGCACTGAACTATTTTATTCTTTTTGTCTTATAATAAAGAAATTGTAATTAATTTAGGTGATTCATTAATTTAATTATTGTTAGAATTTGAGTGTCATTCGAATTTTTTGTTGAAAATAATTGAGAGTTTTAATTAAAGTGCACATTAATTAGAATCCTATTTGGAATGCAATTGTGAAATTCTATTCAAGTTTTCTTGACAAATTCTAGTTGAAGCTTTACTTGAAACCCATTGGGAGTCGGAATTTGTGTTGAATTTGGAAAAGAATTTGAAATAAAGAAAAACACGAGTTTGGGTCGGAGACGAGGCACATAGATGTCGACATATATAAATTTCAACAACAAGGTCGACGATGTGGGATCGGCAGTGGCGCCGTGGCGCCACCTGTTCTGCTCCCTTCTCTGTTTTGGTCTCCTTTTCCATTTTGGTCCCTGTTTTTAGACTTCTACTATAAATACAACTCTACTTTAAGAGTTTAAACGTCTCATATTTATTTCCTTATGCTTTAGATTAAGTTAGAAGATGTTTAAAATATTATAAGCACATAATCTTTATATATTCTTTTTCCATATTATAATAAAATATCAATTCCCTACAAATTATTCTTGTGTTATCATGATCTTTACTTCATATCGCGGCTTTAATATCTTATATTTTCACAACAAATTGGTATTGAAGTATCTCCGCTTGTCACAAGTAATTAATTTATAGGATTCATTAGATCAATAAATTGTGTGTGTGTGTTTAACTTTTTATTAAGGTATTTCAAGAGTTAAAAATTGTATGATATTGTTGAATCTAGAATGATAAGAACATATTTGGTACGTACTAATTAGGGTTCTAAAAAGAGTATCTAAATGTAAAGATTGACATTGTCATTTAGTCATGCTTTACATTTTTTAAAACAATATTACAAAATATTGAATCAAACTACATAATACCAAAAGAAAAGATTTTAACATCTTTTTATTTTGTACCATTTCCATAAAACGTAAGTGATTATTGCGAACATTTTAAAGCACATGGCATCCTTTTCATCCTCCTAAGTAGGAATGTAAATGGATCGAATTTTTCCATGTCCGATCTGATTCGATCCGATAATCCAACAGATATTTGATTGTTAAATTTATATCCGATTTGCTATGTTATCAGATATTCGATCTGATAATCAGATCCGAAATTGAAAAAAAAAAAGGAAGATAAAAAATTTATATTAACCAACTTCTAAGCCTTAAAATCAAAAAGCACAGATAGCTTTTTATCCAATTTTTGGCCCACCTATTTATAGATTGTACATTTGATTGTTTAATTTATAAAATAAAATAATTATTATTTTATAATAAAAAAATTAAAAACTCTCTAAATATTTCAATTAACAATATTATACTATTATTAAATATTATATGAAATTATGTGTAAAATATAATACAAGTTTCAAAAATAATAAAAAAAATTGTGTAATAAGTTATGTGATAATATATAAAATATATTATATTATTATAACAAATCAGATCGAGTTATTATCGAATCAGATTGACCTATATCCATATTTGTTTCATTTAGTTAACGGATTATCGGGTTCGAATCTTAATCGAATTATCGAACTGAGACCATAAATTCATCTCTAATTAATTTCATGGAATTCGAATTATAATTCAATCAATTGACAGCCCTACTACCAAGGGCCCGATGGAGCCTCTAATTAATGACTTATGCGACCTTTGTCGTTTTATATAAATTAACGACATTTTTCTTGTCAATCTCAACGGTTGGGTCACCATCCACCAATGAGAATGCGTCTGCGGATTCATGGAAAGCAATTAACTTATCCTAATCCCTGCTTAAATCCGCAGCCCCCACCATGTTACCTAAACATTATTATATGTCTAATACACACAACTGCTAGGTTGGCCATTATTATTAGAGTTATTCTTTACTTTGTTTTATGCATTAAACTATTCGATGGACTTGTTAAATGAATAGAACAAATCGAATTGTTTGTGCTAATACACTTGCTAAACGTACATATTTAGATACTCGAATCTAGTGTTGACGTCGGATTTTTTTTTTTCACGTTGAATTTTTCTTGATTCGGTGTGTTGTTTGTATGTCATCTCTACTTGTTTCATTTGTCATCCTTGAGTACATGATGAATACTGTTGAGAATTAGAAACCTTAATTTTATATCACCAAAAACAATAAAAATAGTAGTTAAGGAAATAAAGATACAAAAAAAACATACAAAATTTATAAAGATTCAACTCAACTTGAGAATACATCATCGTCACTGTTATACTAGTTCAGTATGATGAAAAGAAGTTTATAAAAGAAAAATCGCACATTTTATTTTCTCTAACATCTTTATTTTGATGATGTACATATTAAACCCTAATGAAAATCCTCTATTTAAATCCACGTACTCATTTAACAAAGCGAGAATAATTATACTCTACAATTTTGCAATACAACTATTAGATATAAGAATTCAGATTGTTTAGATAGATCTCCATTTGATATTGGTTTTACAAAGCTTTGTGTTGATTTCAAGAAAGTCCAATGTTTTGTCCATGTGATACAATTATATCAACCAATGGGCAGTGGACCTAATTGAGTTGCACCCTATCCACTAAATAATTTTTTGTAGGATTTACATAAGATTACTTTGGTAAAACAAAGTTTGGTGTATTAAATAAAAGTATCATATTTACTACTTTTGAGGTATAATATTAGACAGAAATATAATATAATGCATAGAATTTTAGCTTCCTCTTTTTTCAAAAAGAATACAAGTCAAATTATTATATAATTTTCTTACGAATCACGTAATTAGATTCTGACAATGAAATAAGAGGTCAAGAATTGTTGTCGATTCATCGCATTTAAACTATAGCGACGAGAATTAATTCATAATGGGAAAAACATTTTATATGATGAAATTTGTTTTTAAATAATGATTTTCTTTGAATCCTTTTAATTAATTGAGTAGCATGATAGACAAAAGCCTGAATTTCAGAACAATTCATCCAACAATCATTAATANATATGATGAAATTTGTTTTTAAATAATGATTTTCTTTGAATCCTTTTAATTAATTGAGTAGCATGATAGACAAAAGCCTGAATTTCAGAACAATTCATCCAACAATCATTAATATGAATGACTGATTGATTCTATGAATTGTAAAATTAGGTGGATAAAGATCCTTAAACAGGAAAGGGCTCGAATATGACTAAGTAACAAACAAATGCCACCTCTCTCTCTCTCTCTCTC
>CAIGRP010037632.1:0-30413 GCA_903798385.1 Fraxinus cuspidata
ACTGAAGTGAATCGTCTCTTTCAGTAGCCATAATAAAAACGAAATAACGAAAACTAGATCACAAAAGAAAGGAAAACGAAAAATCAGATTATAGAAACTGAACGAAATACCAGATCGTCTTAAAAAACAATTTAATTCTTGTTCAATGAAATTTAGCTCTGATATCATGTTAAACAATTCAAAGAAAAATAAAGAAGAAAAATGAGGAAGCTAGGGTTTCATTAATTCTCCATAATGCAATTGAAATAAAAAAATGGTTTAACTTAGATACAAAGAGACTAAATAAAAGAAGTTGAAAAGACTATTCTACCCTAAACAATAAAATAAAATTATCATATTTCTTAACACGAGTAAGGAAGAACAACCAGGAAAAGTCAAGCCTTCCATGTTTGGCACGGCCTGAAGTAAATTCTCTTCTTAACTTTCCCTTTTTTTTCCTTCCCAGTTTACTAAAACAAAAGGTTTGTCTGTTCTCTTCCAAGCTATGTAGATCAACCAAAATATTCTGTTATGAACTAACCCGATATTAAGAACGTTTTAATATCACTTGTTCAAATAATTAAAGACGAAAAATATGGACAATATGAAATTTAATGGATCATACAACAATCAAGAAAATTGTGGAAGAAAAGAAATTAATATACCAAGAAATAAACAATTGTCTTACAAGATTTTGATCATCTCAATCTAATATAAACACTTCTCTCTTGTTTCTAATGTATACAACAATGATCTAATTGTTATAATCTTTCTTGAGTCTGGCCTTTTCACCTTTTTGAAGTGCCTAAACGTTGTGGAGTATTTATAGAAGTCAAATCTCGAAGTTGTGGATGAGGTAGAGTCTAAGATGAAGAAGAAGTCCCAAAATCCGGATAAAATGGGAAAATCGCGGAATAATATGCTACGGGTGCCTCGGCGCCGGGCTTGCTGATTTTTTTTTTGTTCCGAAGTGTTTTACTTCATCTCCAAGTTCTTTTCCAAGTCAAACTCCCAATATTTGATGAAATTTGATCTTCATGACTTAGAACTCTCCAAAACCCAAAACCCAAACTTCTTAGACTTCTTCCAATCAACAAATCCAAATCACATGGAATTTGGATCACACCACAACATATTCCATAACCAGCTTTTGCATCTTTAGCTCATGGTGATTCAAAGGAATGTATTTGATTCCACAATAAGTGCAGAGTTGAAGTCTATCATCTTTTTTCCCTTCTGTTTTGAAGTTGCCCTACTATCCGTTTCAGCTGACCTATTTCCTTCTTTGCTGCCGAAAATATCATCGAGTTTAACAAAGATGTTGTTATGTCGTCCCATAGCTAATTCATTGAATTTATTTGTACGACCTGTCCAACAAAATTTCAATAGAAAAGAGAAGTGTTGTAGGAAAGAGAACCACTGGATTTTCGATGCTGAAGAGTAATGCTTGGAAATTATATATATTTCATTTTTAAGGTATCCTTCATGTAGGATGGATTGTTTTCTCATAAAAATAAAAAAAGAAAAAAAGGTTTGAAATATATACTTTATTATGCATATTACAATTATTTCTGAATTGGTCTTTAGAATTTCTGATTTACTGCTTCAGAGTGATTCTTTACTGTGAAGCTTCTTTTCAATACGCGAGATTTTTTAAAAACATGTTGCATTCAGAGTTATTAATCAGTATTCTAAAAAGTGTAAAGTGTGATAAATCATGAAGGTCAAGCTTCAGCCTAAGCGTTAAAAAGCGTAAAAAATCTTTTTTATTTTAATATTATTTTAAGTTTTTTAATCAATTTAATAATTAAAGAAAAAAGAGTAAAAAAGTGTTGAAATGCATTAAAAAAAAAAGCACGCACTATGCTTGTCTAAGCGTGAAAAAAAAATTTTAAAAAAATGAAAAAGCATAAAGCAAGGCGTTTTGCTCCCGCTTTGCACCTAGATGCCTTTTTTTAGAACACTGGTATTAATTAATCTATTTGTTGTTTCATTCAAGTTTGATACTATGATCATATTGTTACCTTGTTTCTTTGCCTTGTTAGCGTTGCGTTTCCTACAGAGACGTAGATATGCATGTGCGACCCAAGACGATTCAACTAAAATTTGAAGCAAGTAATAAAGAAATAGACATGCTTATAAAGATATCTAGATATTACTAGTTATAGTAGAACGTGCGTTGCACGTTAAGTTGAAATATTTTATAAGTGATGTAAAAGTAATATTTGATCATCCATTTGTCCTAATGATCTAAATATGAGAGAAATGCAAACATTTGAGAATAAATATTAATTATTATATATGCACGTAAATAGTAAAATGTATACTTGAACTTAAGTATTAAAATTACAACTAAATGCATAAATAAAAATGAACGAAAAATAAGATATATAAATTAACGTGAATATTAATTAATTTAGAATTAATACCAATAAATATATACGTGACAACGAATACTAAACATTTATATTAAATGAATATAATTTTCAATTAAGTGGAAATGAATGCTAATTAACATATATGGATTTAAATAATGAACTGTATTTTTTAATGTGAAATTCTAATTAATATTCATTAAATAAGGGTGAATGTTAATTAATTGAGAATTAATTATAGTATTTATTAAAATTTTTAAATTAAACACATATTGAAAAATGAAAAGTAATATATTATGGAAATAATTGAATTATATTATGGCTATAATTATCCAAAAAATGATTCCCACTTGATATGATATTACATGCACCTAAATAGTCAAATGTATACTTGAACTTGAGTATTACAATTACAACTAAATGCATAAATGAAGATAAATGACAAATACGATACATGAATTAACGTGAATATTAATTAATTTAGAATTAATACCAATAAATATATACGTGACGTCGAATGCTTAACATTTATATTAAATGAATATAATTTAATTCTCAATTAAGTGGAAATGAATGCTAATTAGCATATATGAATGTAAATAATGAACTGTATTCTTGAATGTGAAATTCTAATTAATATTAATTGAACGTGAATATGAAATTCTAATTAATATTAATTAACATTGTGTTTAACACAAATTTTTGGGAAATTAAAAATTTTGAAATAGTAATTGATGGAAAAATGTGTGGTTGAAAAGTAATGAAAAGTTTTAGATTTGTGCGTAATATTATTTTATTTGGAGGATGTGTGGTTATAATTAAGAAAGGAAAAAAATTTAAAAAAAATTAATGAGTGCCAAATACCCTTTAAATGAAGGTGAATGTTAATTGAGAATTAATTATAGTATTTATTACAATTTGTAAATTAAATAATATTGAAAATAAAAAATAAGATATTATTGAAATAAAATAATTGAATTGTAGTAGGGTTATATTTAATAAATTATAGATAAGATATTACATGTGTTGGGTTAGCAGTACCAAACTAGACCTATGAACAAGTTCTCGTTTCTTTCTCTTATTTAATGTTGTCTAATCTTATTTAGTACGGAATATGTCTAACAAAGCATGTGAGTTAAGCTTGCACATTTAAAGTATACGCATACTTCAATTAGCATTTACAAATTTTCCTATCCATCCGAGCTATAGCAAGTGCATGCAACTTTTTACTTGGATTGGCATCTCCAAAAAGTTCACAAGTTAATGCTTCAATGTTACTTCTATTAATTATTTTCTTTTAATAGTTTACACGCTCAATTGGTGATGATGATCTAAAGCCTGAACTTGATATAACCGAGACCATATTATGTGCCGATGGTGAATACCTACTAAGTTTCATATAGCTACTTCATCAAAGCCTATGATATGTATTTGGTCTCATTGACCACATAACTTTTTGGAACTTATTGCAGAGAACAAGTTGATCTGCGTTTGATGTTTTGACAATTATTGACGATGGATGATTTGTATTTATGAACCCAAAGGGTTTTGTTCATTTTTATGCACTGTTTAGATGGGCATATGATTTTTTTCCTACGAGAAATAATCTATAACTTTTAGGTAATGGCCAGTGACAAACTCCAGGATGTCGTGACCGTTGCAAATGTTGTGAGCATAATCAAAGACACCGTGAAAAAACCGGGAATGTGCTCAAAGAGACTGGCAACTAAAGCCGTTGAACGAGGTAGCGAAAATAATATCACTTTTATCGTGGTTTTTTTGCATTTGGTATCTACAACTGAGATGATTTATTAGCTTTTAAATACTATTCATCTGAAGCAAAATTGCTCGTGATGGGAAATGATACATGGCGAACATTTTTTTTTTTTTTTTTTGGTGAATCTATGCTTTCCTTCCCGAAGAAAAACCAAGGCAATTCTTTGTAGAATTCATGATACACATATAAATGTATTATTATTTTGCTGCATTATGTTAAGAGGCTCTAATATATTGGATTCAAAACGCCGCACAGTTTCTCTTCTGCTTTAAACATTCAAATTGTTTCAAATCTTCATGTTCATCAAGCCCATCGAACACATTACTCTGGTGGGCTTAGAGCTCATCGAGAACATTGTTCAATTGGAGAAAATTTCTAGTACTTTCGAGTAATTGATATTGAGTGCTCTTTGTTTACTTATTCAATTGACATGTATGTTATTTATTCATGTTTAGGCCTAATAAAGTCCATGTTTAGTTCACCTAAAAAAGTTGATAAAAATGTAAATCAAATTCAACGATTAATTTAGCCGTACTTTTTGTGGGGTCCATCATTTTTCAGTCACAAATTATCAATTTTTATTACTCCATACAATCCTAAAGATAGGTTTGTTTCCATTTTCATGTAGATTAAGAAAATTTAATTAATATAAATCCATTTTGAAATAGTAGATTGATGGAGAATGTGCTTTTAAAAAATAAGGAAAACTTTTATGTTTGTGTGTAATATTATTTTATTGAAAAATGATGAAAATAATGGAGAGAAAAATATATATACTTTGGAAATAATGAAAATTAAACAAGGGCTTAAATGGAAGTACATTATATATTTTTTATAATAGCGTACATTAAATATGAGCTTATTAGAAAATTAAAAAATCAATATGCTCTCGATGAGGAAAAAGTCCTATAATTTGAGATAAATAAAAAATGAAAACAAGCATATCTTTATAATGTGGAAGGAGTAAAATTTACGAAAAAATTGATGTTTTTAACTAAATCAAACAGGGGCTAAATAGTAAGGTCAATGAAATACTGATAAGAGTACCAAGTTTCAGTATTCCGTGATTACTAGAAATTGTTGCACTAGACAAGCATGAACATTGAGACTTGGCATGCTGGTGACATAAATGGACAATGCTACAAGTACATTCAGGCTTGCATAATGTCACTCAACATTCTATTATTTGTCTATTTAAAATACAATAAACTTTTTTATTCATTATTTTCCCTCCACATCATTCTAGTCACTTCTCGCTGTTTTCCGACAAACAACAAAAACAAAAATAAAATTACCAATCACTTGAGAAGTGTTGTCATGAAAATCAACTAGACTTTTATTGATATAAGAAACAATCAAATAATTAATAAGTAGAAATAAATGTATAAGGTGAAAAACATTTTAAAACATATCATGCTATTCTTTTTATGCATTTTGTGATGGATAATCTAAACCGTATAATATTCAAGTAGATCCTTTCAGCAATTATTTTCTTTAAAAGGTCATGTTTTCAGTTTGGACATTTGAAAACAATATTTTTAAAATTGGATCGGATCGACTAGTTTGATCGAAAGGTATTATATGAGTTTGGTTATATGTTAAAAAAAAATTTAAAAATGAAATCAAGATTTATCTTAAAACTTTTTAGTTTTATCAACCGTCCTACTTTGATGCACCATGTTTGACTCTCTTTTCTGGGTCACAATGGATCCAATTTTAATAATATTGTTAAAGGTGTACTTTTCGAAAAATACCCAACTCTTTCCATTTTTTTTTTATATATGTATGTATGTATATTGAAACAATGTTCATTCCATATATTTTCATGTAGTGCCCGAGTGAGAGTGATTTTTTAGAGAACATCTAGATGAAAAGTGTTGACCTACAGGTTTCGAGTTTTGATTATAACAAACATATTTTTACATCTAACATTATTATTTTAGTCTTCAACGATACATGTTACGAACCCGATAGAAATCAAGCATGCACAATCAAACTTGGAAATTAAGCACTCGCACTAGAAATAATGGGAGACAAATCAAGTATTCGCGCCAAATTCAATGTCGAGCAATAAACGTATTATCGCGCCAAATCAATCGAAAACATTAGACTTAAATGATTTGAATTCACATGTAAAAGTAAAACGCTTTAATTCACAGCAATGAATTATTACAAGCTCATAGGTTAAATTTTTATGCAAGATATGAAACTTCTTTTAAAATCACTTGTATAAAAATTATTTTCAATATGACAAAAATCTTCACTTGACTATTTTGAAATCATTACTCATTGTAAAAATAAATTTAAGTGAAGATCGTCCCTTAATGATCTACATTTGCTAAAAAAATCAAGAAAAAAATAAAATTGTGAATTACACTCTGGCGGACGTCCGATAGCTCAACGATCAAATTTTTTAACGTTCTGATTTCTGACGCCCAACGGCTAGTTCAGTCGTCTAGTCCGGTAGAGGTTGTCCGGTTGGATAGAGAATTTCATATTTTCAACTGCTATAAATAACAATTCATTTACCGTTCATTACAAGCATTGAAAAGAATTCAATTGAGATTCTTTTGAGTTAAAGTAGTATTGATCCTTCATATCATTTATTTTGCTATTGAAAATTTTTTGATAAACATTAATTCTTGAAAATCATGCCATACATCAAAGATCTTCATACCTAATACTTGAGATTCATTCATTGCTATCTATTAAAGTGTGGCTTATCTTCTTATATGAATACCTTGGAACTATCGTTCAACAAGAAGAGAAGATTTCATTTGTAAATCTATTTGAATTGTGGGTCGTGTTGAGGTCCCCAAAAGTTCAACATTGTAAAATAATCAATGCTCCTTGCTTGTAAGTCACCGGAAGTATTGTAAAGGGTTTGATTGCACCACAAGTCAGTCAACTTAGTGAAATTGATCTTGCTCGTGCTGTAGAGCTTGGTAACGGAGGAGGTAGATCATTGTGTTGGATCTAACCTCCATAATTATATCGTTTGCACTCTCTATTTCTCCCCACTTATTGCTTTCATATTTTTATTTGATATTGGAATCATTATATCTCGTCATTATGTGATTAAATTTATATTAATATTTCGAAAAAGTTTTAAAACAATTCACCCCCATCTTGATTAATCATTCTTGGACTATCAAAAAGTAGGAAAAAGTTATGAAAAAAATTGAAAAACGTTTTTATTTTTCGAAATTGTATAATTTAAAATAAGCATGAAAACAAAATAACTTATTTTGTTACAAACATAAATAAAAGTTCGAGCTAAGCAAATAAGAATAACAACGGAACGAGTATGTGATAGGTCTGCCACTCCATCTTATCAGATATTTTTGTCATCTTACCCCATCCCCATACCTGATTAAAGAGGGACAAGGTGCGGTAGGTCTCATGCCCCATTTATCGCCTCGTTTCCTTTGTTTGTTTGTTTGTTTGTTTTTTATTTATTTTATTTTTGCTTTTATTTTTTTATGTTTTTAGTTACTAAATATTATTTTTTTTTTCAATTTGTTAAGAGTAATTCATGTTCACTTTTAAAATTATGATAAATATTTTATTTTTATTTGATAAAATATTTAAATTTAAAATTAACTTTAAATGAGATGGGTGAGGGGTGGAGACAATGTTTCCCATACCACTTCGAGACAATAGCCTACGTCCAGCCCCCAGCTCGTTTACCCGGTTAAGCGGATAATTTATGCCCCATTCAGGGCGAGAGCCTCGAGGGTATCATGTTGAATGTGTTTTTTTTTTTTTTTTGTCATTCATATAAGCGAACACCAATTTCGTTCTTTGAAGCAAAAAGGAAAACATTATTATGCATGTCGAATATATTTCATACATGATTGGCAAAACTTATTTTTTCTTTAGTTGTTTTTAAGTTGTAGCTCTTATAGAAAGTAGTGACTTGTAAATTATGGATTATAAAAAAATGTGGATAAAAAATATATCGGGAAGATTTAATATAATAGATAAAAAATGAATAATAAATATATAATAATTGTGGATTCATTTTTAACGTAGGCTTAAAAATGAAGTTTCATCTCAATATACAAATAATTTATAAATTTTGCCGCTAACATACTCGTCACTCTAGGAGCACTATAGTAATTTCATCTCCCAACGTCACAACGAGTAACCATCTGGCCTGTACAGAATCAAACCCTTCGTCATATTTACGTCTTTTCAATTTCTATTCCAATAATATAAATACTCCAAAAGGTAACCATCTGGCCTGTACAGAATCAAACGCTTCTCTGTTTGCCGTGTGGTGGGGAGTTTTAGAGACCCCTCTGAACATAGGGTTTCATCTCAAGATTTTCACACGCTGGGTGGGTGTTTTGCGAATTGTGTATGTGTTTATAGGGTTTTGGTTTTGTCTAAGTTGTTCATTTTAAGCAGTTTACGGAAATGGCTGGGAAAACCGTGATTTCCGACGACGAAGGTAAAATCGTTGCACAAATACTCGTATTTTCGGTGTTCTAAATGCTAGATTTTTTTAAAAAATTTTAATGTTCGAAAAATGGGAAATTTATGTGTAATAGATATATTTGTGGTGAACGCAGATGAGGTCGAAGTGTACGAAGAAGAGAGAGATAATGAACCTAATAGAAACCGACTGGATGGCCGTGATGACGATGATGAGGAAGATGAAGAAGATGGTACAGACGCCATGATTTTGCCCTTTTCTTTCGAAATATTTATATTTACATTGTATTAATTTTCCCCTTTATTTTGGTTGAATGTGTGGTTTGGGGCTTCGATCTTAGCTGGAAATTGCAATTTGGATCGAGTCATTATACGGGTTTCTCTCGTACACGATTAAATTTGCAAATTTATAGGTTTTTTCCCTGTCTTTTGGTTTCTGGATTTTAAGTGTGCCTATTATCATCTTTTATTTTATTTTAGTTGAAATTATAGCCGATTTAATTTATGCGGGGTTTTATTCTGTGCTGTGCTATGTTAACATCTGTTCTGGAAAATTTACAATCTTGGTGTTTCTGACCAGAAGAAGGGCAGGATGAATATGAGAAGGATGGGTTTATAGTGGATGATGTCGAGGAAGAAGGGGAAGAGGAGGAAGAAGATAGAGCTGATAGTGGCGAGGAAAAACAGAAGAAGAAGAAAAGAAAGAAAAGGTCATTTGTTCATATATTGGGGTCAATTTTTGTTCTTATTTATGTTTGCAGTGAAATAACTGTAGCGTGACATTGTAAACATTGATCGAACCGATAATAGGGAGTCAGAATATCTGCTAGATGAGGATGACTATGAGCTTCTTCAGGAAAGCAATATCTCTGTTCCTCGTCCAAAACTTGTAAGTTTTATGCATGCATTCTCTGGTGCTTTTTGTGAAATTTAGGGTTGGTGGTTCTGTCAAACCGTGATTTATTAATTATTATTATTATTATTATTATTATTATTTTTGTTAAATGATTAGGAGAGCAAGAAGTTTAAGCGACTGAAAAAAGCCCGGAGGGATGCAGAGGACGACACCTCTGGGTTTTCTGATGAAGAGGAGTTTAGTGGAAGTGGAAAGGGAGGGCGTTCAGCAGAGGAGAAGCTTAAACGCAGCTTGTTTGGTGATGATGAGGGTAAATTTCGTTCAAATTGTCATTTATTGTTAGTATTTTCTGTTTGCTAACAATTTTCCTGGATACGTCTGTAATTCTCTAGGACAACCACTTGAGGATATTGCTGAGGATGAACAGCTTGAAGAAGAGGATGCAGACATTGGGGAAGAGGATGAGATGGCTGATTTCATTGTTGACGAAGAAGAAGTTGATGAGCATGGAGCTCCAGTCAGGTACATTTTACATCTTGGGCGTCTACGAGACAGCTTTATGTGTTGATTCTCTGAACTATTTTGTAATGCAGAAAGAAGAAGCCCAAAAAGATTAGGAAAACCCCTGGGATCTCATCATCGGCTCTCCAGGAAGCGCATGACATATTTGGTGATGCTGATGAAATTCTGACTCGTCGCCAGAGAAGTTTAGCAATGAGGGGAGGGTACGAAGACTCTGGTGGAGGGAGGCTTGAAGATGAATTTGAACCTGTTATTCTTTCTGAGAAGTACATGACTGAAAAGGATGACCTGATTAGGGAAATAGATATCCCTGAAAGAATGCAGGTTTTCAATATTTCTGAAGAATACTCATCTTCCTGGTTTTCAATACTGCTGTCATGATTATAATGCTTCGGCTTTCCCTGTTCTTTATAGGTTTCCGAGGAAAGTACTGGTCCTCCATCGACAGATGAGTTGAGTATAGCAGAAGAGAGAGACTGGATATATAGTGAGCTCGTCTCTGGTGCTGTGCCTCTGTTTAACAAGAGAGGCACAACAACTGAGGAGCTGAATGAACTATCAGTAATCAAGAATGACATTGCAAGATTTCTGGAATTAATGCATGTACAGAAGCTAGATGTAAGTTTCTTTACTAAGCGGTGCTTAAATCGCTATGTGCGGTGGAACTCAAAAGTTTGAGTAATAATTTATTCTGCTCTATCATTAGGTTCCATTTATTGCTATGTACCGGAAGGAGGAGATTTTGAGCCTATTGAAGGATCCAGATCAACCATCTGACATTGAGAGCTTAGATAATCCTAACCAAAAACCTAGACTAAGGTGGCATAAGGTAGATAATAGAGATTCATCATGCATATTAGATTTTTAAAGTTGATCTTTTGTACCTGAGAAGTTTATTTAGATATGTTACGGAATGGTGTGCTTCAGGTTCTTTGGACAATCCTGGACTTGGATAAAAAGTGGGTTCTTCTTCAGAAAAGGAAGAGTGCCCTTGAGACATACTACTACAAGCGCTTTGATGAAGAGTCACAAAGAGTTTATGACGAGACACGACTTAATTTGAACAGGCAGCTTTTTGATTCAATTACAAAGTCGCTTAAGGCAGCTGATTCTGAAAGAGAGGTTGACGATGTTGATTCAAAATTTAATTTGCACTTCCCTGCGGGTGAGGCTGGTGCCGATGAAGGACAATTCAAGAGGCCAAAGAGGAAATCACAGTATAGCATTTGCAGTAAGGCTGGCTTATGGGAGGTTGCGAGCAAGTTTGGCTATAGCTCTGAGCAGTTTGGTTTGCAGATATCTCTGGAAAAAATGGTAGGTTTGTTTTTCCTTCTGACCGTTCTTGTTTTAAACTGGGAGATTGAGAGGGATTTTAAATTTCGTTGCAGAGAATGGATGAATTGGAGGATGCAAAGGAAACGCCAGAAGAAATGGCTTCCAGTTTCACCTGTGCGATGTTTGAGACTCCCCAGACTGTGCTCAGAGGTGCTAGGCACATGGTATGCTGATAGATCTCTAATATTTGCCATAATTTGCATAATTCTAAGATCTTCATTCTTCAGTATACTTATTATTTTTTTACTTCACTTACCAGGCTGCTGTTGAGATTAGCTGTGAACCATGTGTACGTAAACATGTTCGTAGTATCTTTATGGATAATGCTGTGGTGTCAACAAGCCCTACACCTGATGGAAATGTGGCAATTGATTCTTTCCACCAGTTTGCAGAAGTTAAGTGGTTGCGGGACAAGCCGCTTTCACGATTTGAGGATGCACAGTGGCTTCTAATTCAAAAGGCTGAAGAGGATAAGCTCCTGAAAGTTACCATCAAGCTACCGGAACCAATACTTGATAAGTTAATAAGTGACTCTAATGATTATTATCTGAGTGATGGTGTGAGTAAATCTGCTCAATTGTGGAATGAGCAGAGGAAACTGATCCTTAAAGACGCATTTTCTATAATTCTTCTACCTTCAATGGAGAAGGAAGCAAGATCCCTGTTGACTAGTAGAGCAAAAAACTGGTTGCTCTGGGATTATGGAAAGCTTTTGTGGGACAAAGTTTCTTTGTCACCGTATCAACGAAAAGAAAATGATGCTAATTCTGATGAAGAAGCTGCACCTAGGGTTATGGCTTGTTGTTGGGGCCCTGGAAAGCCAACAACTTCTTTTGTGATGTTGGATTCATCTGGAGAAGTTTTGGATGTTCTGTATGCCGGATCGCTCAGCCTTCGTGGTCAAAATGTTAATGATCAGCAACGTAAGAAAAATGATCAGCAGCGGGTTCAGAAGTTTATGATGGACCACCAACCGCATGTTGTTGTCCTCGGAGCTGTGAATTTGTCTTGTACGCGCTTGAAGGAGGATATTTATGAGGTATACATAATTGAACTATTTCTTGTCATTGTTAGATGCCACCTTGGATGGTGAAACTATTATTTTGAAAAATCTTAATGCCATGGATTCATGTGATGTTGCTGTTTGTCAAGAAAAAATTCCATCTTTGCTAGGTTTTTTGTTTATTGAAATTTTAGATGATTTTTGATGGTTTCACCCCTTCTCAATTATCAGATCATCTTCAAGATGGTGGAGGATAATCCTAGAGATGTTGGTCACGAGATGGATAATCTGAACATTGTATATGGTGATGAGTCTCTTCCACATCTGTACGAAAATTCCCGCATCTCAACAGATCAGCTTCCTGGACAAGCAGGTACTTTCTATACTGAAGCTTTGAATTATTTATGTAATACTGTTGATAATACTTATCTCCTCCTCCATGTTTAGGTATTGTCAGGCGAGCTGTTGCTCTTGGGCGCAATCTTCAAAACCCATTAGCGATGGTTGCAACATTATGTGGACCAGGAAGGGAGATATTATCCTGGAAGCTTAATTCTTTGGAGAGCTTTCTTACTCCTGATGAGATATATGGGATGGTGGAAGAAGTTATGGTGGATGTAACCAATCAAGTGGGTCTTGATATCAATTTGGCTGCTAGTCATGAATGGCTGTTTACTCCTCTGCAGTTTATTGCTGGGCTTGGACCTAGAAAAGCAGCATCTCTGCAGAGGTCTTTAGTAAGAGCAGGAGCAATTTTTACTCGAAAAGACCTACTGACAGCTCATGGTCTTGGTAAAAAGGTGTTTGTCAATGCAGTTGGATTCCTGCGAGTCCGACGCAGTGGATTGACTTCTAGTAGTAGTCAATTTATTGATTTGTTGGATGACACGAGGATACATCCGGAGTCCTATAGCCTCGCACAAGAGTTGGCCAAAGATATTTATAGGGAGGATGGCAATGATGATGCAAATGACGATGAAGATGTGCTAGAAATGGCAATTGAACACGTTAGAGAAAAGCCAAATCTATTGAGGTCAGTTGATATTAACGAATATGCTGAACATAAGAACCGTCTGAACAAAAAAGAAACCCTTAATGATATAAGATTGGAGTTGATGGAAGGCTTTCAAGATTGGCGCATACCATATATAGAACCAACTCAAGATGATGAGTTTTGCATGATTTCTGGAGAGAAAGAAGAAACGTTGTCTGAAGGAAGAATTGTGCAAGCAACAGTTCGCAGAGTTCAAGCACAGAAAGCAACTTGTGTCCTTGAATCTGGATTGACAGGTTTGCTTAATAAGGAAGACTACACGGATGATTGGAAGGATATTAATGAGCTAACTGACAAGCTGCGCGAAGGCGATATTTTAAGTTGCAGAATCAAATCAATTCAGAAAAATCGATATCAGGTGTTTTTAACATGTAAAGAGAGTGAAATGAGAAGCAACCGCTTCCAGAATCATCGAAACATGGATCCCTATTATCATGAAGAGCGCGGCGGCTTACAGAGTCAGCAGGAAAAAGCTCGTAAAGAGAAGGAGCTTGCTAAGAAGCATTTCAAGCCCAGGATGATAGTTCATCCACGTTTTCAGAATATTACTGCCGACGAAGCAATGAAGGTTGTTACTATTGTTACATTCTTTTACGAAATTACCTTTTGTGTTTGTGCTACATATGCATAAATACACATCTTGGTATATTATGTTGTGGAGTTGTATTTGCAGCAGTATATGATAATGTGATGTACAAGTAACGTACGCACAACGCTAGGTAACATGTATGCATCAGATAGGGAATGTCTGAAGTTGCCTATTTATGTTTCTTGATTACCTGTTTCTTTTGTAAGTTTTGACTTATTTAGGTACTCTTTTTCAGTGGAAGGTGATTGCTCACATTTAAGTGATCCCCTCTTAAAAGTTCATAGAAGTATGCGCTCCACTTAATGCAGAAACGTCTTTTAACATAAAAATCTATAACATTTCTGTGACTTGTAAGCTATAATTGTGATTTTAGGTAGGATGCAGTGTGAAATTTGGCTATTAGAGTTAATAAATTCGTGAATTGTTATATAATTAGCTCCTCTGGGTTTTTGTTTATGTAATTATGTCCTAATCAAGTTTATGTTCTCTCTCTTTTTTTTTTTTTCTTTCTTTTTGACCCTTTCTGGGTACAGTTACTGTCTGACAAGGAGCCTGGTGAAAGTGTTATCCGTCCAAGTTCTCGGGGACCTTCATTTTTGACATTAACTATTAAAGTTTATGATGATGTTTATGCTCACAAGGACATTGTTGAAGGTGGAAAGGAACACAAGGATATCACAAGCTTGCTTCGAATAGGGAAGACACTGAAAATTGGAGAAGATACATTTGAAGATTTAGATGAGGTAAGTATATTAAGTGTTGTATTACAGAGAATTGCTGATGTCTTCGGGTAATGCAATCTAGCCAGTATTGATTAGAAGATATGCCAGAATGCTGCCAAATGTTTCTCGATATAGTTCTTCCTTGTCTATGTATGAGTATTAGCATATTTTTCTATAGTTATAGCTGATTATTCCATATTGCAGAAGTTTGGAAAGAAAGCAAACTTTTCCTTCTCTCCTTGTTTGATGCATTTTTTAAGTTGTTTGGTGAAAATAACTAGGAAAAAAAGTATGATCTGGGCAATGCTTGGTTTAAGACATTTTTACTTTTATTTTGATAAAATATCTTGCCGCTCTTTACATGTGGTCACTTGTAAATTGAATACTTCCTACAGACAGATTTTGTTTTCTCAGCGTACTTGTTAGAAATGTACCTCTGTGTGCATAAATTCAATCATTTTTGCTGTATTTCTGAAGCATGAAAGAAAGCAAACACTTCTCTCTTTATTGCTTTTTTTCGAGTTTGTTTGGGGGCTGGAATAAAGGTTCAGGGTATTGCTTGGTCTAGACTTTCTTTTTCCACTTGTTCAGTATTATCTCTCGTCTTCGTAATTAATTACTTCTTCTAGAACGGGTTCATTTTCTCACCTTAATCCAAATGTTAGAAATCTACTATTTTCAACATTATTAAATCTGTGGTATGATCTAGAATCTTCACACTTCCTGTTTGATTAACTTCGTTTTCTATGTCTTCTTTACAAATCCGAAGGATCACTGTTTTTTGTTATTGATTCAGGTAATGGATCGTTACGTGGATCCGTTGGTATCCCATTTGAAGGCAATGCTAAACTTCCGCAAGTTCAAGAGAGGCAATAAAGCAGAAGTTGACGAGTTCCTAAGGATCGAGAAATCGGAGTACCCAATGAGGATCGTGTATTGCTTTGGGATATCCCATGAACATCCTGGCACATTCATACTGACTTATATACGGAGTTCAAATCCACATCATGAGTACATAGGTCTTTATCCAAAGGGATTTAAGTTCCGAAAAAGAATGTTTGAGGACATTGATCGCCTTGTAGCATATTTTCAGAAACACATTGATGATCCGCATGATTCGCCGTCAATTCGATCAGTTGCTGCTATGGTGCCAATTAGAAGTCCTGCAACTGGGGGCTCATCAGAGTTTGGCGGGGGATGGGGTGGTTCAGGGAATGATGGTGGATGGAGAGGAGGCCAGTCTTCAGACAGAGATAGAACTCCGGGTTCTAGAGCAGGTATGCTAGAAGAACTTATTCATGCTTGCAGCACTATGCATACATGATATTCAATGCAACTACTGTAAGTTTGTTTCCTTTTCACGCATCCTTTGAGTGATTGGTTGTGTGATTCTGCCTTGAGATGTTTTGCCTTGCTAATTTGCTTATACCATGTTAACTCTTAACTTGCTGGTGCAAGAACTCTTTTCATACTTTGCCTTGTAGCTTAATTTTTAGTTGACTCTTGATGTGGACAAGACTGGTAAATTTGATGGGTTTTCATATTATTCCCTTCTTCCCCTCTCCACCTTCCGTACAGTCTATTGAAAGGTTAATTGAGTCCCACAAGTAAACCCCATCCCCAATCCTCCAACCACAAGAGTGGGATGTGGTTTTGGTTGATAAGTTATATGGAAAGGAAGAACCCACTTACAACGTCACCGCTGCAAAGATTTCTTATGGATAATGTCTCAACTACTTGCCATATGGGACCAATCTTGTATATTAGTTTCTCTGAAAATCGAATGTTAGAATGTAATTGATATATATTTCAACTTTTAAATTATATATTTCTTTTCTTCTCAGCTAGATTGATAGCCTGTGCCTAAGGAACTAACAATTGACAGGAGCCTATTTGTTTGAGGGGTGAGATATGTCTGGGTGACTGGCTTGGGGTGGGTTTTAATTGCGAGAGAGGCTGAAGGCAGCCTGTGTTTTGATTGGGGTTCATAAAGCGTGAAATTGCCTGCAGTTGTTGAAAGATTCTTGGGTTTATTTCTAGTTTCAGTTTTTCCAAGTCTCTAATCTTCTTCGTTTTGTTGTTGACCGAGTTTTCTCTAATTTTGTCCTTCCATGTTTTAATCTGTCTAGTTTTGTTTGGTTATAGGTAGAGGTGACTACAGAAATGGTGGCAATCAGGACGGGCATCCAAGTGGAGCACCTAGACCATATGGTGGGCGTGATGGTGGCCGCGGCCGTGGCCGCAGCCGTGGGCGTGGCCGAGGTGGCAGAGGCAATGACAGGCAAGATTCGGACCATGGATCACAAAGGTGGGGTTCTAAGGATGGTGATGATGGTGGTGGTTGGAGTAGTTTTCCTGGAGCAAAAGTTCAGAATTCACCAGGCCGGGAAGCTTTCCCTGGTAGCTGGGGCGGTGGAAGCGGGGGCAGTGATTGGGGCAACTCTGGTGGTGGCTGGGGGCAGGGAAGTGGTGGCGGTGGTTCAGATGATGCTGATGATGCAGAAGGTGGTAAATCTGGATGGGGTGGCAGCAAAAAGAGTTCCGGGCAATCACAATCTGGTAATGATGGATGGGCCGGTGGCAGCAGCTGGTGAACGTTGATACCGATGTATCTACCTCCATTGGAATATAGTGGATTTAAGCTTTGAGTGGCTAGTGGTTGAGCTAATTAATTTTGGAATCCCATTGTCACTAGACGTGGCATATTTCCCATTGCTATGTATGCAGACACCTAATCCTTCTAGTTATTTCAATGCACTATTGTAGTTTTATCTGTCTCGAATTGTTTATTACTGTAGCAGTAGAGTGCTAGTAGATTAGCATAGCCTACAGAAAGCTCTCAGTGTTTCTCATGGCAATGGTATTGTTGGGTTTGAAAGCATTGTGCAGTAGCAAGGAAAAGAAAAAGTTAAAATGTTGGTTGTCATTATGTAGTGGGGTTTAGTCTTATGCATTAAACTTGTCCAGATATAGCTAATATAGGAATTTGTTCATTCACTTTCTTGACTTACTGCAAAAATTATGGCATGTTCGTATGATGGATTCAAAAGAACACAAGTTAAATTGTCACACGTTTCTCTTATTTAATTAATAGTATAGTTGTCTAGTTAGGGCAGGTTATGTTGGCATTATCCCTAAGTTGTTACCTACGATCAGCATGATGCAAGCTAATAATATAGTATAGTTGTCAAGGCTGGTGTTCATATATGTTGGCATTATCCCTGAGTTGTTACCTACAATCAGCATGATGCAACCTAGAACCCGGTCGAATAAGAATAATTTCTTATTCGTTCATAGCTCCTTGGCCTTAATAGTTGTATACGTTTTTCTGCATCCATTACTAAATGAGGAAACTATTGGAAAGGACAAAAAGAATACAAGAAACCATCCCTCAAGACATCTACTAGGTAGCAACAAAATATGTTTGCCTCTCCAAGGAAATATTTGAGAAAATTCAACTTGAAGCTAAGCATAAAGAAATAGGACCAAACAACACCAAGTCATAGAAATTACAGTAGAAAGAATATCAACTTACCAATGCCTTCGCTTATGAAGGAATTTTTTCTTTGTTATAATCACTACCCAATGTTGGGCTTGTCCGTATTACAAATTTTAGAACAATTTTAGACAAGAAGATGGATAACATAGAAATCAACAAAAAACTTCATGGAACAGTCAAAATATATGTCCAAACATGCTTGAGAGGACCTCAATAATCAAAACCCAACTCTTTCAAAATTGATAGGTATTTTCTGGCTCAATTTCATTTTCTTTTGATTGCAGTTTGTCCCTTTAAAATCTTTTCATTTGAATTTTGGGTATTCTGTTATCTGTTGGTTATGAATATAAAGTAAATTTTTATAGAGATGTTTAGACTGCCTAGTTCTTTGATTATTAGCTTTTCTGCTTGCTAAGATCATACATCTGTGGCTCTTTTGGCCGAAAAAGTAAATGGAATTTTGCTGTATGATAGAAACAGTGTTTTTATACAGCCAAATATGAAATATCTTTTCTTGTGCTACTAATTGAATTGAATCAACAATATGAAGTCTTTTAGGCGTTTTTCTGTTATATATGGAGTCAGCTACGTGAATTCTTTTAGCCACTATGTTCAGTTCGTTGCTAAATAAACTAGAAAATCCAAAACAAAGTGATAATGTGCATGGGATATGACAGAATTCTTATATCTTTTAAAATTTTTTAGATTTCATGTGCAAAATCCCTGTTGAATAATTAATCTTCTGTTTCTGAAGGTGCAATTCAACGTCTAGCAGTAACCAATGTGTACAAACAATCAGAAGGTGCTAATTATACAAGATGCATCGAAAGAACTATGCACCGTTTCCATTAGGGAAGCAATGCTCAGCTTGTCACTTGCGCCTGGTGCCAAAGTCAAGCTACTTGGAATTATACCAGCATTCAGGACCGTCAATAGATTTTATCCTCCACGTTGTGGGATTGGTACTAATTCTTAGATTTGTTTAAAATAAGTCCTCAGTATATGAGTATAATCGTGATGCATCATTGTTGCTGTCAAAAACTACATAAACTTCTTGGATTTTGTTCGTTGGTGCTGTTTTCTTAATAGGTTCTTGGTTTTCTTTAGGATTCAAAAGCAGGTTGCATTCGAGTGCAACGATTAATAAGAAAAAAGAAGACATCAAACAAGAAGTTCAACAGATGATATATGAATATTCAATATGTTCACATATTGCAAGGATTTGGAGGCAGGCTGAAATACAAAAGGTTAGTGTTAAAACATGAATATAATTTTTCAACGTGTACATAGCAACTTGATTACATGTTAATCAAATATCTCCATTCAAAGGTCTAAGATTTGCGCTTCTGTCTAAACTATGAAGTTTTATTAATGTACATTTAGGTTGAGTTCGTCATAGAAGTTGAGGCAGGATTGCTAAAAGAGGTTGCTGTGGAATATGCCAAAAGCTATGGAGCTACACACGTGATCCTTCCAAGGTACTCCATAATTTTCAATAAGGTACGATTCTAGCTAATTTGTTTCAAATTCAACTCATACTTGGCTTGTTCCAACCTGATTTCCACAGAGACCTCAAGAAAAATAAGAAATATTTCATGGACAACCTATCTTGTGCAATATATAGGATGAAAACTGATAGTAGCGTTGAGACTGTGAGAGGAGTCGAGGCTCCTGAAGTTAGTGTATTGTCCTCAGGCAGACATTTCAACACAGAAACTTGTAAGTGAATAAGGTCCATACCGTTCATATATACTTTAGAGAATTCATTAACAGGAAGTTCATCCATTTTGATGTGCAGGCGAACAACGAGATGAGATATTTGAAAATTCTGTTTGTTCAGTGTGCATGAACAGAAGGCCAAGGATTGGTAGAGAAACAAGAGACTTCGCTTATGCTGAGTTGCATTTGGCAACAAATGGCTTTTCCGAGAAAAATTTGTTACCTATTCGAGGGAAGCATATCTATAGAGGTCAATTAAATGATCTACAGCTAATTACGATAAGAGAACACCCTTTGAAAACCATTAAAGAAAAGGACTTTAAGACAGAGGTTCAGATCCTTGGGAAATTCAGACATGAAAACGTGGCCATGCTCTTAGGATCATTTGCAAAAGGAACGCGTAGGTTGCTAATCTATGAATTTGTCTGCAATGGATCTCTGAGCAAACATCTATCTGGTAAAGGCATTATTGAACCACCTCATCTAAGAGTTTAGGCTGTTAAAGAACGAACACGTTTATTCAGTACTTGTTTATGCAGACAAAAGAAGGGAATTCACGTGGGAAAGAAGAATAAAAATAGCTCATGGAGCAGCTAAAGGTTTGGAATATTTACATGGAAAACAGATTTATGGAAGTGTGAGGCCAAGTAACATCCTCATTACACATGATTACCATCCACTGGTAAATTTAATTTATTAATCCTATTCTGGATTACATTGAATTGCCTTTTATGCAAAATTAATGTTTCTTATGCCACTATTCTGTGTCATGGACCAGCTGTCGTATTTTGGGCTTGCTAGAAGTCAATACGAAGATATAGATCAGTCTTCGGAAACTCGGGTGCTAAAGACTTTTGAATACTTGCCACCAGAATATGAAGGAACTGGGATAGACTTGAGCAAAGCAGATGTATATTCCTTTGGGGTTGTCCTTCTCGAGCTAATCACTGGTCGAAAGACAATTGAAGATACACACGGCCAAAGCTTCTTGAGATGGGTAATGACTTCAACATTCTTATTTTGTAGACAATTGTTCGAAATCATAAAAGCAATATCATCGCATTTCTTGGCAGGCAAGACCATCCTTGAGACAGAAGAAGTACATGGAATTGATTGATCCCCTAGTACAGGATAGTGTTGATATTTACCAGCTATACTGGATGGTTCGTGTTACAGATAAATGCCTTAGCTGGGATCCCGATAGTCGACCATCGATAAATAAGGTAATATTCCTCTTCAACCAAACTCATGAGAAGAATGAGAATTGACTTTGTGAAACTTTTGCATTTTACTTGTTGATTATTTTCTTGGATGAATTTACTTCAGCTGGTGAAGGACCTGGAATGCATAGTTAACCATTGTGGCGCTGAAGACTTCTCTCCTACTGAATCTGAACTAATGGCTGCGACAGTTAGGTAGTCAAATATAAGCCGGCTATAAGCAATAGTGTTCAAATATTCTGATTGTTGTACTGATTTTATTTTTTTGTTCAAAACTGCTGTTCTGAGGCAGCAAGTACATGTAATTATTATTTTATGTGCTGGTTCCATGGCTGGAGCAAATTAAACTTTTCACAGTATCTGATATGCAGCAAACCTAATGATTTAGACTCTTAACCTTGGTTTTGAGCAGGGTGTGATATTTTGAAGTTTTTTTGATACAAAAAAACCCATCAAATGCATTTAAGTTCCTTATTCTAACTCATTTATTTTAGAAAAAATTTAACAGAAGATATAAACTAAAAGAAACTTCACACCAGCAGGAAGAGCATAAGGCAAATTGGAATACTAAAATTAATAGGAATTACAAGGAACTTCAATGTTTAATCGCGTTGCTTTACTAATCTATTTTTTTTTTTCACACACTTAACCATCACGATGAAAAACAATTCTGTAAACGCGAACCCTGTACCAAAGTAGAAGAATCGTGGTGTAAGAATTCACGAGCTACACGCTTAGACACCACGGATATGAAAAGAAACAAAGGTCATGTTTACAGAAAATGTCCAAAAACAGTGTTGTTGTTTTCCTAAAAAGGATTACATTCGTGAAATGTTTCTTTTCTCTGTCGTTTTTTGTTCATTATGAAAAGTTAAAATCGACGCAACGTTGGGTTCAAGTTTCAACCAAATTTATGAAATGCAGGATGGATAAAAATTCTAATTAGTAAACGAAGGCTTTATTGAAAATGACAAAAGAATCCTAGAATTCATCCCTCAAAACAAAATATATAGCCTCCACAAGGAAACAATGATAATTAATTTGAGGATTTGTCTTTAACTGATCACAGCAAGAAACCAATCTCTTCACTTATATCAAGGAAATTTTCTTTGTTATAATCTTTACAAGGTAAATGTCTTGTCCCATTTTACAAATTTCCAATTTTTTTAAGAAGAAATTAATGTTGTCAAAAAATATGTACAACATGAAAATTAACAAAAAAATATATGTTTTACAGACTTGAGTGAGGTTCAATATACAGGATCCTACTCTTTCACAATTGCAGCTCTTCAGGTACTTTTCTGGGCTACAATTTGTTCATTGCAGTTTTCGACCCCGTGAAATCTTCCAAAATAACTATTGTTATACTTGATTTATGATTGTTATATCGTTTAAAATGTCTAACATGGCATGTTGTGGTTGTCAATGATTGACGGAAAAAAATTCTTGTAGCGACCTCAAATTTTTTAAGAACAAGACTTGTTTGTTGTTAATTCAGCTTCCTAAAAATCTTCTGACTTTTGGCTTGCAGCTGCTGTTAGCCAAGGCGTTTTGCAATTAAGTGTTTTCTTCCTTTCTGCCTTGAGTTGAAAATCATCACTTGTCCAGAAACGGAATCTTCTTTTCATTTCCAGTGGAAAGGTCTTTTTTTTTTTAAAACGTTACTGAAGGTGAAATTCATTTAAATCCAACCAAAAAAATGTCTACAAACACTCAGAGGATGCTAATTATCCAACACGCTTCTGAAGAACTTGGCTTCAAAACCTTGAGAGAAGCTGTCCTTTTACTTAACCCTGGTGACAAAGTCATGGTTCTTGCAATTATACAACAGCCGGCATCCTCTGCTGTTCGAAGTGGAAAACTACAAGGTACAAATTCATTGATTTGTAAGGAAGAAATGGTAGTAAGAATGAGAGTATATACCAAAAAGTAGAATTGACATCGATAGACATGAATGTGAACATTCTTACGAAGTTGCAGATAACGAGAAGATGAAAGACATCAAAGAAGCAATTAAACAGAAGCAGGATAAATATTCAAACTGTGCAGAGATTGAAGGGATTCGAATATTGGCTGAAGCACAACAGGTTATAGATCATAACCTTCAACACATGCAATTTTATTGGCTTCAATGTTTTACATTTCACATTGAACTATGTCATCTAAAATCTCAAGTTTTTCTAGAGTAATCACTGTCACGTTATCAAATAGATTATAAATATATTTTTATTTGTTGGATAATGAGGAAATAGCCCAGTGATTATATCCATTAGAGATGCTCAAACAAATCATGCAACTACAGCAAGTTGCAGCCCCAACCCCCACCAGTCTACCCAGAATTTGTGGATAAATTATGAAGTTTGATGGTGTATATATAGGTTGAATTCGGCATAGCAGTTGAGGCGGGGTTTCTGAATGAGGTTGCGGCGGAATATGCCAAGAAAATTGAGGCAACACGCGTGATCCTTCCAAGGTATTATGTAATTATCATTTACTGTGATACATATCATGCCTTTTTTTCTTCCATTTTCTTTATCGCACTTGCATGCATATCTTCTCAATCAGGGAAGAAGAATTTAGGTTTATAAAATTTAACCGTCATTTGCTGATATTAGCAACTTCAGGCGCTGAAGTGCATACAAGTAGTAGAGACTGTGAAACTGTACACAAGTTGTTCAAATCATCCTTCCATGTGTTTTTTTGAGGACCCAAGAATCAAACATATTTCTAGGACGTGTTTTGACTGGAATAGGATGGGGGTATAGGAATGTGGCTTTGATGCCACTATCTAAGACGTATTGCGTTTTGTCTCAGAAATTTAGAGTTGGTGATTACGATGCTTGAGGATTTATAGTTTCAGGAGTAGCCCATTCAGGGCATATAGCAGCTACACAGCCTGCTAGAGTAGCTTCCTTTGGATGCAGTCCCGACAAGCAATCATAGCGCGAGCTGCAGCCAGATGCAGTCTATAACACCATGGCTCAGCCAGCCGCTGAAGTCTGCAGCAAACCAGGCGCTGAGGGTGTCAGTCAGCTGGAGCTACTAGAAGCAACTACCAACAGGCAGCCATAGTCACAAATAGTAGCCAATTACAACACCGACCACAGTAGGCTGTCCCTCGACTTGGAGACTATCACCTTAGCATGGTACTCTTAAAGATTCATTTTCAGTTCTCAAAGTCAATGTGCAGAATTTCACTTTGTATAGGTCTCACCATTTAGGAGTCCAG
This sequence comes from Fraxinus cuspidata, assembly GCA_903798385.1. Classification (NCBI taxonomy): domain Eukaryota; kingdom Viridiplantae; phylum Streptophyta; class Magnoliopsida; order Lamiales; family Oleaceae; genus Fraxinus; species Fraxinus cuspidata. The sequence continues at coordinate 24,320 of CAIGRP010037632.1, forward strand.
AGATTAACAGAGACCAACGTGAGTCTTCACTCGTATGGTCTCAGAGCTCAAGTTCAATGTCGTCCACAACTCCTGCTGCTCATACTTCCAAAGATGAGTCGATGTTTTAGACGTTTTTCTTCAGCCTTCGCCGGCAAAAATCTAGTTCAAAGTCAGTAGACAAGCACAAGTTAAGACATAACAAGTCTTGCCTTGCAAACTCTCGCTATCTAAAAGTGGAAGACAAGCTGAGCAAGGAGACAAACAATCCTTTACTAGCAGGTCTTAGATCACAGTTGTAAGATGAACGAAGGCAAGTGGAGTTGTAAGCTTGGGTATTTAAACCAGGTCAACTGGACCAAACCGGCAGTTGCACTAGGTCGATCACATAACTGGACTGATTGGCACAATACTGATCAACCAACCAGTAGATGATACAAGTCCTCGACCCCTCAACAAAAGGCCACTCACTCCTAAGATGTGGACTTCGGACTCCCTCACTCATCTATACACATATACACAAAGACAAACTTTGCTGTATCTCATACGTTCCAAATGGACCACCGTCAAACTTGGCAGTGGTTGCCCTTGCGGTTGAGGTTGAGGTTGCCTTTTCCAGTTATAAAGATGAAGAATTGTCCAAATATCTGGGAAATTCAGTCTACCCCACCCTGTCACTATAGCAGAATGCCCACCATTTTTAGACGTCAACAACTATAATGATACTAAGGCGATGATAGGTCATAATATCACATCATTACATTATCATCACTATTATCTTTTATTATCATGTCATCATTACCATATTGTTTTGCCCTCCTCATTAAGTTTAACACATCATAACCTCAGCACCTTAGTCGAAGGAGTCCATGTATTAGTACTATAAGAGACCACAAATGTCCAAATTAAACAACATGAAATTGAATGATTTTTTTTTTTTTTCATATGACATTATATATATATAATAGATGAAATTGTTTAAAATACTAGAATGCAGGATCTGACTAAGTGTTATGTTAACATGTGTTGAAAATTTTGTTGCCAAATCTAAGAATTTCAATAGCTTATCATTCTCTGAGTGAGTCCAACTCTGCTTTATAATTCTGTATTTTGTTGTTCTGAACTTTTAGCGCAGTCCTTATGTTTGTGTTGATAAGTGTGTTGCAGGAGGTTCTCAGCCTTGCAAGGAGAGAAAAATCAAGAGTACTCCGGTAATAACCCTCTCAGAGAGAGACTAATGCACGATAAGCGAGCAGAATTTGCTTCCCCTGGACCTCAATTATCTTCGAAAATAGCTAATCGAGGTAATAGAGTATGCACTCTTATTGCCTTTCAAATTTTCTGTATTAATTATTATCGAGCCAAGTTAATTCACTTGTATTTGTCAATACAGGAAAAGGTCGCCCCAACATCCGACCACAGGCCCAGAACCCCTCAAAAAAGATTTGTGCTAGAAGGAGTTCTGACACAAGTTCAAGCATTCTACCCCCAAGAAAGTCACATGGTTTCCGCCGTTTAAAAAGGGTGTCTACCAGTAGCTCCTCTCTTCCTTCGAAGAAACAAAGGGTGGAAGATCAGCCCTCCATTGGCATACAACCCGCCTTTTTGGACAGGTTTAATGCTGAACTTGAGGTCTCAGACACAGTTAATAGCATCATGAAGAAATTCTGGCTTCAGAAGCACTCTGAGAAGTTGCAGGGTCTTGAGGACAGTCAGGTCAAGATTGGAGCCCTAAGAAACATGGTGAAAGCCATGGTATATACCATTGAAGACAAAAAGAGGTCTTCTAAGCTTTTGAGAAAAACAGAAGGTTTGGTTGATGAGATTGAGAAGCTGCTAAAAAAGGTTGGTGAACTGGAGGATGAACTGAGTATTCTGAATAATTTGAAATCCAAAATGCAGACTAGGCTGAATAGGCGTGACGCCAAGATTGTTAAACTAAAGGCTAAGGTTATGGCCCGGGAGGATGAAGCTGAGAAGGCAAAAAAAGAAGCTACTGAGGCTATAGAAAACTTCAAGGAAACGGAAGAATATAGAGCTTTGAGGGAAGAGTTGTACCATGCAGTGATTGAGTCAATTGCTGCAGCTCGACCTGACTACGACCTCAGCTTCTTATACTCTTCCCGCGAGGACGAGGACGAAATATCGACTGACGAAGATCTTGAGGATTGGAAAACGGCAGAGAACTGTTGAAATGAGAGATTTGCCTTGAGTTTGTGAATGATTTATCCAATGTAAAGGTAGTCATTGTTCCATTTCCATGGGAAAAGATATTTATTCTTCCTTAAAAGGGTTGTTTCGTTATATCAATCTGAACTTGGGCCATAAATTTTATGTGATTGAACTTGAAGTTGTCTCTAATTATATTGGGCTTTAGATTCTTCTTGGGCTCAAGTTAATCTTTTACTTGGGCTTTCTGTAAGCATGAAAAACAATGTTTGAAGACGCGTCATCCTCACGTCATGACTTCTCTATTAGGATAACGTATGGCGTCCATTTCCTTTTTTAATTTGAAAATTGAAATGAAAATTGTTAATTTTTGTCTTCTAGAAAAAGCTTTGGCTTTGTAACCACAATCTAATCCTCAATCACATCAACTTATGTCATCCAAACCTTTTCCATTTTTCTTTTCTTTTAGTCAAAATTATTTTTATAATATCCGAATACTTATCCAGATAATTAATTATTCGTTTCATAATTCAGTGTCGACATGTACAAAATCAATCCGCTATGTTGTGAATCGGTAAATTTTTTTTACTCGTATGATCAAAAATTATTTTACGTCTGCATAACACCTCAAGCCATTCTATTCATTTGATGAATTATATCTAGTCTAACACGAGTTCTATTTATTTGTGTCCGCAAAACTTGATCTGTCACACGATTTTATGTCTCTGTTGACATTTCAAGCCCTTCATATCTCAATATTAACAATGTATTACATGTGAGCACATAAAAAAAAAAAAAATTCGTTTGACAAAATATTGTCTTTCATGGCTCAAATAGAAGCTAGGTAAAGAAATAAGTCAGTTCTAAACAATTCAGGGAAAAAAGGTTCGAAGTCTAGAACTGCAAGTATATAGGACCAAGTTCTTTTGGGAAAGATTCTTGTGGACCCACACTGCAATATTGGATAAGTCTTCTGTAACATAAAACTGTCATGCTACTGCCACACAAAATAGTGGAGATACTTTTCGACCCATGATTAGACAGTTTGAAGGAAAAAAAATGCCAAAATAAGTGCTGAGAGGTTAGTCTATTTTTTTTCTTTTTTTTGATTCAATCGTCATTAATGTAGATAAAAAGAGGACCAAATAAAGGCCCATCGGCAACCTAGGCCCAGGTATAGGACTTGGGCTTATCCCCCACCACCCTCACTATATACTCCCCCCTCTCCCCCTCACTCCTCCATATTTCTTCTGAAAATTCCGGGTTTTTCATTTTTTGCAAGGAAAAGTGGGGATAATTGTGTTTAATGGCTTCTTCTGAGAGTTTTGTCACTGTTGAACAACCATGGACGTTCCAGCGATCATTTACCGACTCTCTGGTTTCCGAATTCTACACAAAAGAGAATGAAGCGCTCACGAAAGCCTTGCAAATGTCATTTACAGGTGGTGTCGCCACAGCCGACACGGCGGCATCTCTCTTGGTGAAGCCTGAAATGGTTCCATTTCAAACCCCCACGGCCTCGGGCGGGTCAGAAAGTGAAGCCCCGGTTTTGAAACCAAGGACCGTCGGGTTGACCAGGAAGATTACCAAACGGAAGTCACGTGCGAAAGGTGCAACGACGACTTTTATAACAGCCGATGCTGCGAATTTCAGACAAATGGTACAGCAGGTGACTGGTGTGAGGTTCGGGGGCAAGAACGTGCAGGTGCCAGTTAATCAAGTGCTGAAGCCTGAGCCTCAAAGGCTAGTCAACCGGCTGCAGTCGAGTGGAGGCTTGCATACTCTTGACACGTCATCTTTTCTTCTGGACCAAACTCGCCACCAGCAAGTAGGCCCAGCTTCATATTTGGTGTCTCAGCCACCTGTTGCTAGTTCTACGCCACCTCCCACGGTGGTTACTGATGGTGGCTCCGGTGGGCTTGACTGCAACTCTCTTTGTAACTTCCCCACACTTGAATCTTGGAAAGTCGTGTGATGTGGTGCGAATGACTAATGAGGTTGAAATCAGTGACATTATCCGATCATTAAGTTCGACTTAATCTCGATTTCTTTTCTTGTCATTTTTTGCTTTTTTTTTTTTTTTGTAAAGGAATCTGTGACAGGGGTAAAATGGGAAAAATAGTTAATATTTTGGGATATGGCTTGTTTGAATGGAACGCTGTTGTATGATATTTTAATGGATCACTTTCAATCATTTCTATTTCAATTTTAATATCATCATAGGTTATGTGAATTGATTGGTATTCGTTATTTATGGCTAAGCACATTATTGTGGTTTTAAGGGCAAAAAAGGAATAACAATGTCACAATATTTTTTTGTCTTCTCGCATCGTGATAATTTATCAAAAAATTGACTCTGGTTGTCAAATGATTAAATAATCGGGAGAATTTACTTATGATATTTAGTTTACATTTATAGAGAAGTATATATTGAACTATGAGTTTAACACATCTTATTTTAACAAAAAAATACTATTCATTTCCTATTTTATGGAACCTCTTCGTCCAATGATGCGAAGGTTTTTTTTTATTTCCCCATCGAATCTTTTATAGAGTTACGCGTTTGTATGGCTTGGAAGAACATTCCCTTGTCAACTCCTCCTCCAAACTAGGACTTGAGCAATGGTTTGATTTAAATATTTAATTTAATCAAGAACTTTAACCCCGACATGTATTTAATTTGTTTATTTTCTCCTTCTAGAACGTAAAAATAATTTATTCTAGTCTTTTATCATATTGACCATCTTGTGCTACGTCTTCATAGTCATTATCGAGTTATAACTTTGAAATATCAGTTCTTTTGGACATTTAAAAATCTCAATTTGATTAATAAAAAATTAAGTGTAAGATTCCAGTTGACTGTCTTTTTTCCTTTATACCCCCATAATGGATATAATTGAATTTAAAAAGTTAATAATTTTGTTATTTATTATTATTTCTATTTAATCTTATCTTGCCTATCATGCTCGTATTAGATTAATAAAACACCCAAATTAGAAAAATTAAAATAATGATATCCTTGATTTATTCCGATTTTCTTGAAACTGTAAGGCACTGTTTGATTGGTCATTATTTTTCATGGAAAACAAATTCCAACTTCCACTTTTGCCTTATTTGATACTCTCTTTTTTTCATGAAATTCATCTTCTTGGTTTGGCTCACATTTTCTTTGATTTTGTGGAAAACCAATTTTTTCAGCCTTTTTTTTTTGGCTATTGGAAAAATTTATAGACACAATGGTAAAAAAAAATTATCATTTTTATTGACATGTTTCATGCAAAATAAAGCCAAACGAAGGGTATTCGATATTTAAATTTTTTTTTTTTGGCAATTGGAACAAATTCTAGACCTAATGATAAAAAATTATCACTTTAATGAACTATTTCCATGAAAAAAGAGTCAAACGGATATCAAATTTTCAATATTTTTCAGGTGAAAAATTATACTAATTAACACAATTAATTACAATCTTAGTAAAACAAATTCTAAGCAATTCAATTCCCTGTAATTCATTTTCCTTCCACCAAAATTCCACATTCGCAATTAAACTGACCCTAATTGTTGAATCTTCTATTTTGTTGTGCTTACACTGTTTATCGGTGGTGATGTGGAAAATATTTTCCACAAAATTATCATGGTATTTTCAATTTTGACTTGACTTTTTGTTACAATTTAGCATAATTAGACATGTACACACATGATAATTGCCCAGACAAATCATACACCATCAAACACGGAAGACCGTGATTATCTGATGGTCACTTTACGATGTTGATTTCCCTCTACATAGAATGATGGGTTAATTTTGGGACCCGCACAGTTGAAATGACGGTCCAAATCTTTCGTAAAAAATCAACTAGAAAGTTATATTAATCGAGTTAAAAATGAACCGAAAATCGGCCCAAAAAGATATTTTCATCGAATCCCCTGCCAACACTTCATCGGT
>CAIGRP010037633.1:0-10805 GCA_903798385.1 Fraxinus cuspidata
TCCTAAGCATCGGTGCTTAGCTTATGCTAAGCATTAGGTGACGTGACACAATACAGTAAGTGGTATAATCAATTTAGTAACCAACCAACATATATATATAGGCAAAATAAATTTTTAAACTCAAAATAGGCAGGCAATTTATTTTTTAAACTTGGACCAATGTCTAAATTGATTAACCAAACCAAACTGACCAAAATCAGTTTAATTTGATTTGGTTTGGTTTCAGCAGCTGGATTGGGTTGGTTGTGGTAAAATTTATTTAAACCAACCAAGTCGATTTCGGGTCAAACTCAAAATCAACTCAACCAGAACCATGTCTTGGTCTATCTATAAATCCAAAGAGTAAAAATTTTTAAAAACTCCAACAACGTCTTTATCTTTAAAATTCAATTTTACTACTTCCATTATGTATTTATTATTTTTTTTCCTATCTTTTATTTTCATGAACTTCCCCCAAATTATTATATTATTTCCTTCTATTTTAATTGTATATACTATTTAGTTGGAACCAACTCCTTCTCTATTTTAAGTGTAAATTTAATGAGTCTCTTAGAGTATAATTTTAAAGGCTGACTCTTTAAAAATAGAAGGTATTTCGCTTTTAAAGAGTCTTAAAATGCTCTTACTGAAATAGCATGGTGTTGAGTACTGTGTTTTTCCATTGAACTGCCATATTTTTCCTATTACTTTTATGTTACCTTTTTTCATTGCTTCTGTTTATTGTATTTTTGTTCTTTTGCATCACCACATGTAAAGAAATTTGTATGATTTAATAATTGAAGTAAACACAAAGCAAGGATCTCATACTATTGATGGAGTCAGAAAATTATTTTATAAAAAAATTCTCAGTCATTATAATTGGCGGAAAACGTTCAAATCGTTTAAAATTTGACATTCGATTATATCGATCAAATCTTGTGTAAATCATCTGCTATCCATTTCACTTGTTGAAGCCTTGTAAAATGATGAATTTACTTCATATTTAAATAAACGAAAAGAAAAGAAAGAAAGGAAAAAATAATCTTAATCATAATTCCAAATTTTTCAAAAAGTATAAATGTATATTAATTAAAACAATTTTAAACATAATAATGTTATAAACTAGAGAGAGCAAGATACGAAAATAGAGATAAGTCAATAAACTTGTGTGTATTTTATTGAGAACTAAAACCTCATATTTATAGGAAATGATTAGGGATACAAAAGATACGTCAGTCACAGTAACTAGGGCTGCAAGAGTATAAAAGTCGTTCATAAATTATACTACTATATTTATAACACTCCTCCTTGAATGATTATTTACACATTAACTATCTCATTGAAATATTATTTGACAAAATTCGATGGGACAAAAATGTCAACAAATAAAAAAAAAGCAAAAATAATTTGGAGTAATAAAATGTTGTCTCGTTAAAACATTGTCAAGAAAACACGTTGGGACAAAATTCGATTGAAGGAAAAAGTGTACATCTATTCCCCTTATTTCAATTCTTGTATCAAGCGATTCTTGTCTTGTATGTCTATGTCTTCAATATTGATATATTGTACGTCAATGTCTTCAAGAAAATCTAATGGGACAAAACTTGATGAATGCAGTAACATGATGATTCGAGAAATAGCTCTTATTGATCTCTTTGAGAGTTTCGCACATATAAGAGTATTATTTCTTAGGGTAAATGTCTTGTATGTTATGGACATTCATCATACAAAGAATATACTTCGTTAAAACCTTATTAGGAAAAATCATAGTGAAGGAAAAAGAGCTTATTATTCTTTTAATACGCTACAAAAGTTGTATCATAAAAAACCTAACCAGAAAATCCAATTGGACTAAACTTTGATCAAGGAAAAAGAGTACAACGAGTATTTACTCATTCTTTTGTTAATGTCACTTGAATTATACTTAAACATATTCAATCCTCCAAAGATAGTTTTAAATTTATATAAGATAAGTTGACTATAATCACATTTATCATATGTATATCAAATTTCATGCATGTTACGTTGACAAGGTAGAGACTTGTGATTAAACCCACCTCATTATAACTTATCTATTTATATAAGTTTTCGCGAAATTCATTATGTAAAGAGTCATACATTTCATATTACGACTTTACTTTTTTAATTTTAATTTTAATTTCGCATAAATATACACCTTTAGGTGTTTAGTCTGTTGATTCAGAAACTTTAGATTTCTCTAGTGAATTCAATTTTACCAGGAATGTATCTAAAAATTTCAAGTTTCTCTAGTAAATTCAATTTTAGTATAATTGCGTCATTTAAATTGATCAATCATTACTTCGATCGATATGTTTTGATGAATTTATTTCGATTCCTCGCTATTCATAATATGATGCAGTACATCATGTGCAAAAGTATTATCGATAACTCTGTTTTTTGGTTTATTCCTTTATCTATAATGACATAACTTATTGAAATATCCTAATTTTCAATATTTCATGTACCTGAACATGTTCTGAGGTTTTATAATATGTTATGTTTAAATACTCATCAAGAGTATATGACTCCTTAATGAGACCATTTTTGCTAATTGCTCTACTTTCGTTTGGAGATTTTTATGTTAGAATCGCATATCATCACACTTTCGACGTGCCATCATATATCATATTAACTAATTATCCTTTAGGATTCTAATTCGAATTTGAGCATGTAAAATTGATTTGTGAGATATTATTGATTTCTTTGGTAAGTAAATACATCTAAATGAATTATCTTTTGAACTTAGGGTCGAATGATCTTTTGCGAGAATTTAGATGATGATGCATTTGTACATTATTTTTCAGCTTTTTAATTCCTTTCCCTTAATGCTGAGAGAATTGTTCAATCAAATTGACAATCATTTTTACTGCATTATAAAATATTACTCATTTAATAATAGTTAGATGGTCAACGTGGAGGATAGGGTCCCATTTATCATCTTGATTAATTTTCAAAACTATAAGGAATTCAGTCTCTATTTTAACTAGTGATGTTTAATGATCAATTTTTGATAAAGAGAACAAATAACATATAAGAATTCAATGGGTTTAAGAATCTTCTGGTTTTTCGTTGAATATCCATTTGAATTCTCAATTTTGCATTATTATTGATCCAGTGATTGTCTAAATGGTCACTTCAAACAATAATATGTCCATAAATTGAACTTCAGGTGCAATATAATATTTAACATTTGAATAACTATTCAATCAAACAAAAGATATAGTTACTTCTTGAAAATATAATTCACTATGATATAATCATATGAGAATCAATGTCCATATGACATTAGTTGTATTTTTTACTTCAAAGATAAACACAAATTCATAAATTACACATGATATATTCTTCGAAATACGTGGTACTTCGAGATCACGTTGTGTTTTATTATTCTATCTTCAAGAGAAATATGTCAGTATTCTTCTAGGATAATGAAAATTATAATTCATAATCTTCATGAGCGAGTAATATTCTTCTAGAATATTGATTATAATGTTGTGTTACATCGGAAGCAAGAACTATTATTTAGAAAACATTAATTATTGAAGAGTTTGTTTTCTAGTAGAACGTAATATTTAAAGAGTTGTGCTTCTTCGGGAGCAATATGTCAATATTTTCTCAAATATTGAAAATTATAATCCATACTCTTCAGGAACAAAAATGTTAATTATAATATTGTGCTACTTTATAAACAAAAACATAATAAATTATTAATTTAATATTTATAAAAGAATATCTAAAGTTATTTAATCAAGTTATAGAAATTAATTATCAAATATGCATTAGTAAAAATAAAATCATTATGCAATGAATATAATCGCAATGAATATGACATAAACATTAGTAAAAAATAGTACAAAAGTTGAAAATTAACTACGTATATAACAGGAACTGAAAATTTCTATAACTAATTAAGGTAATCATTAATGAATATGACAGGTAGTGATTAAATAATTAGTAAAGAATAAATATTACCATACAAATTGTGACATAATGTAATATTAGAAAAAGATGATTGCATATAGAAAAGTAGGTTGTATTTGTTTCAGTTGTACATGTTGGGTGTTCTCTCCATGTAAGGGAAATTAATTTTTGTGGGAAGTGGGGACCACTTTCCACTTTGAACCAAAGACAAAATATAGATTTTGGAGAGAGAAAAAATGGGGTAGCTTTCTACTTCTTCCAAAAACAGAGAGAAGAACGAGAGAAAGAGACTTTGGGTTTCAGTTCTTCTTGCCAATGATCGATGCTCATTTGTGGTATGATTAAACTGAAATTTCAGTATGTTTTTCTTGGCGAAGAGAGTTATGTTTTAACTAGAGCTGATCTCTCAGATTCTTCTCCATTTCTCTAGGCAGTAAATACTTGTTTAGTGAGATTTTCTCCTTTTTATTGTGTATATCTATTTTAGGAATGATGTTGTTGTTGATATCCAAGAACTATATGTGTTCTTGATGTATTGGTAGCCTTTGGAGTTTTATCTCTGGAGAAGATTGATTGTGTATCCCATTATTTTCAAGTGGAAGGCTTTGACTGGACTAGGCCCTGGGGTTTTTCCCTTCACACTAAAGGGTTTCCTCGTAAACAAATTCATTTGTTCAACTGTTTATTTTCTCGCAAAGTGTGTGAGTTATTGGAGCCAAGTATTATTATTATTATTGTTGTCCTTTTAATTCTACACCATTGAGGGGTTGTTGTTTTTTTTTTTTTTCCACTGCCTGCCTATTTGTTTTATTGGTTCAATCTCAACAAAGTGGTATCAGAGCTTCTGGTTAAGTCTCTATATTTCTAGTGAGAATTAAAATGGAGGACTTGGCTGGTGGTATGATTAAACTCACAGCTTCCAATTATTCTATTTGGAAGACTAGGATGGAGGATATTTTGTATTGTAAAGATATGTTTGAACCCATTGAATTGATTGGCCAAAAACTCGATTCTAAAACTAATGAGGATTGGAAGAAGTTGAATAGAAAGGTTGTTGGATAGATTGGGTTGTGGGTTGATCAGAGTGCCTTCCATCATATAGCCAAAGAAGTAGATGCATACAGTATTTGGCAAAAATTAGAAGGTCTTTACGAGAGAAGACTGTACAGAACAAGGCCTTTGTGATCAGAGGGCTTGTAAATTTAAAGTACAAAGATGACAATAGTGTTGCAGAGCACTTGAGTAGCTTTCAAGAGTTGTTGAATGAGTTGTCTACCATGAAGCTTACACTAGATGATGAGGTGCAGGCTTTACTTCTATGAAGTTCTTTACTGGATAGTTGGGAAACTTTAGTTGTCTCTCTAAGTAATTCAGCTCCATATAGTGTGATCACTGTCAACATGGTGAAAGATAGAACGTTCAATGAAGAATCCAGAAGAAAAGAGCAGGGTGCTTCTTCTAATTCTGAAGCACTTGTTACCGAAAAAAAGGGATAAGCTAAAGCAGAAAACCACATGGTGATGACATTCGTGGCAAGTCTAGAGAAAGATCGAAGTCAAGAAAAGGAATAAAATGTAATCATTATGGCAAGCTAGGACACCTTAAAAGGGAGTACAGAAAAGGGAACAGTCAAAATGGAAAGGTGAAGAACATAAAGAACAAAAGGAGACTACAGTAGTTGCATCTGATGCAGGGGTGTTTATTGCTTATGATGAAGCATTAGCTAGCCTTTCATGCCAGAATTCTACATGGATAGTCGATACAGTAGCTTCGGTTCATATCACTCAACATAGGGATTTCTTTTCATCCTATATCAGTGGTGATTTTGGTTGGATTAGGATGGGAAATGAAGCTAAGTCAAAAATTGTTGGCATGGGGGATGTGCAATTAGAAACTAGCAGTGGTAGCAGGTTATTTTTCAGGGGATTCAAACATGTTTATGATATGCACTGTATCTTGATTTCTGTTAGAAAGCTTGATGAAGAAGGCTATCATATTCACCTCGGAGATGGTAGTTGGAAACTTACAAAGGGTTTTCTTGTTTTAGCCAGAGTGAATAAGACTAATGTTCTCTACAGAACAGAAGCAAAACTAATCCATGGAGATGCAAATATTACTGAAAATGAAGCCTCCGCTGAGCTATGGCATAAGCGTTTGGCCATATGAGTGAAAAGGGACTTCAAATTCTTGCCAAAAGGAAGCTCCTACACATTGTGAAATGTACATCATTAATCCTTTGTACTCAATTGTTTAGTTGGAAAGCAAAGTAGAGTTGCATTTCGTAGATTCCCTGCATCTAGAAAGACTAATTTTCTCGATTGAGTTCACACTGATGTTTGCACAATGTAAAGTAAATCTCTACGTGGTGCATTTTATTATGTTACATTTATTGATGATCACTATAAAAAAGAGTTTGCATATCCTTTGACATCTAAAGATCAGGTGCTAGTAGAAGTATTTAAAGACTTTCATTTGAAAGTTGAAAGAGAAATTGAAAGGCAGTTAAAATGTGTCAGATCAGATAATGGTGGTGAATACAAGGGCCATTCGAAGAGTACTGCAGAAGATATGGCATCAAGCTTGAGAAAACTATTCCGAAGACTCCACAACAAAATGGGATGGTAGAGAGAATGAACATGACTATTTGTGAGAAAATCAGATGTATGCTCTCTCATGCAAAACTACCTAAGCATTTTTGGGCTGAGGCAATGAGAACAGCAGTTCGTTTGATTAATCTTTCTCCATCAATTCCTCTGAATGGTGATATTCTAGAGAGTTTTTGGACAGAGAAAGATGTATCTCTTGACCACTTAAGAGTTTTTGGTTGTCGAACATCTGTTCATATTCCTAAAGATGAAAGATCCAAGCTTGATAGGAAAGCAAAACAGTGTATCTTCTTGGGTTATGCACATGAAGAATTTGGTTACAGGTTGTGGGATCTAGTGACTAAAAATATTATCAGGAGTAGAGATGTTGTATTCTTTGAAGATAAAACCATTAAAGACTTAGATCAGACTAAGAAGCCAAATTCAATCAATGAAGAACAAATCAGTTCAGTTCTACATATACCAGACCCTGTGGTACATGATGATCATAGAGAAGATTTACAAGAACATGACAGCATATGAGACAAGCATGATGAAGCCACTACATAAGATGATGCAGAACCAGGTCAAAATCAAGAGGAAACTCCTTCCAAGGTACCAGTTGAAGTAGAGTTGAGAAGATCTACTAGAGAGGGTCAACATTCGAAGAGGTATTCTTGTAATGAGTGTGTGTTACTTTTTGATGGGGGAGAGCCAGAATGTTATCAGAAGGTTTTACAACATGACCAGAAAATAGAGTGGTTAAAAGCTATGCACAAATCCGTGCATAAAAACCAAACTTATGATCTGATGGAATTGTCTAATGGTAAAAGAATACCGAAAAACAAATGGGTGTTCAGACTAAAGATTGAACCAAATAGCTTACATCCAAGGTACATGGCAAGGTTAGTTGTAAAGGGGTTTGGTTAAAAGAAAGGTATTGATTTTGAAAAAATTTTCTCATGTGTGGTTAAAATATCTTCAATCCGAGTTGTATTAGGCTTGGCAGCTAGTATGAACATGGAGATTGAACAACTTGATGTGAAGACAGCTTTTCTACATGGTGACCTTGAGGAGGAAATATACATGGAGCAACCAGAAGGATTTACAGCTAAAGGCAAAGAAAATCTTGTGCGTAGATTGAAAAAAAAAGCTTGTATGGTCTCATACAGGCCCTAAGACAATGGTACAAGAAATTTGATTTCTTCATGGTTGAGCATGGGTACACCAAAACAACTTCTGATCATTGTGTGTTCATAAAGAAATTCTCCGATGGAGAATTTATTATTCTCTTGCTAATGTGGACGACTAGTTGATTGTTGGTCGTGATACTAAAAAAATTAAGAAGCTAAAAAAGGAGTTGAGCAAGTCCTTTGAGATGAAGGACTTGGGACCTGTAAACCAAATTCTCGATATGAAGATCTCTCGTGATAGGAAGAATGGTAAATTACGGCTATCATAGAAATGTTATATCGAGAAGGTATTACACATGTTCAATATGGACAAGGCAACACCTGTAAGCTCTCTACTTGCAAGTTATTTGAAACCAAGTTCAAAGCAAAGTATTTCAAGTGAGAAAGAGAATGAAGAAATGAAGAATGTACCTTATGCATCAGCTGTGGGTAGCTTGATGTATGCTATGGGCACAAGGCCAGATATTGCTCATTCTGTTGAAGTTGTCAGTAGATTCCTTTCTAATCATGGAGAAGAACAGTGGGCAGTAGTGAAGTAGATTTTCAGGTATTTCAGAGGGACTTCCAAGATATGTTTATCTTTTGGCACCAGCAAACCCGAGCTTGTTGGGTTCACAAATGCAGATATGGCTGGTGATGTTGACTTTAGAAAGTCTACTTCTAGGTATCTGATCATCTCAGGGGGAGCAGTTTATTGGCAGTCAAGACTACAGAAATGTGTTGCTATATCTACTACAGAGGATGAATACATCGCCATCACTGAAGCTAGCAAAGAGTTGCTATGGATGAAGAAGTTCTTGTAAGAACTGGGCTTAAAGAAAAAGAAGTATATATTATATTGCTACAGTCAGAGTTCTATTCATCTAAAAAGAATCCAACCTTCCACTCAAGATCCAAAAATATTGAAGTGGGGTATCATTGGATTCGAGATGCACTGGAGATGAAGAACTTACAGCTAGAGAAAATCCATACTGATGAGAATGTTTAGATATGATGACAAAGACATTGCATATGGAGAAACTACAAGTATATCGAAAGAAAATGGGCATGTTGGAGTCCCTCAAGTAGTCAGGAGGGGGAGATTTGTTGGTTTTTCTTCCCACATGAGGGAAATTAAATTTTGTGGGAAGTGGGGACCATCTTCCACTTTGAACCAAAGACAAAATATAGATTTTGGAGAGAGGGAAAAAGGGGTAGCTTTCTGCTTTTTCCAAAAACAAAGAGAAACGAACGAGAGAAAATGACTTGTGTTTTAGTTCTTCTTGCCAATGATCGAAACTCATTTGTGGTCTGATTAAATTGAAATTCCAGCATGTTTTTCTTGGCGAAGAGAGCTACGTTTTGGCTGGAACTAATCTCTCAAATTCCTCTCCATTTCTCTGGGCAGTAAACACTTGTTTAGTGAGATTTTCTCCTTGTTATTGTGTGTATCTATTTTGGGAATGATGTTGTTGTTGATATCCAAGAACTATATGTGTTCTTGATGTATTGGTAGCCTTTGGAGTTTTATATCTGGAGAAGATTGACTGGGTATCCCATTATTTTCATGGTGGAAGGCTTTGACTGGATTAGGTCCTGGGGTTTTTCCCTTCACGCTGAAGGGTTTCCTTGTAAACAAATTCATGTGTTCAACTGTTTATTTTCTTGGAGAGTGTGTGAGTTATTGGAGCCAAGTATTATTATTATTGTCAATAGTACAAAATGATGTGTGCGTTAAAAAAGAAAAAAAATAGTTGAATCAATCTTTAGGGTAGGTCATAGACACATGAGTGAAATCTAAAACACAACAAAACCCAAGAATTGTTTATTGAGGATCAAATTCAAACCATTGATGGGTGGGTGGGAAAGTTGCAGACACGATTCTTAAGAAAATTTCAACCTCTTCTCTTTAAAAGAAAAATTGGGAGAGGGGAGCAAAGTTAGTGGGATATGCACAATTACGACAAATATGCACAAATAAATTACATGTATTGTATTTAGAAATAAAAGGTTGGATAGATATAGATATTACGCATGTATTATTTTGACGTTATGATACATATATATGAAAAAAAGATCCACAGTCAACCAAATTAATTTTGGCAATGTGATAGATAATTATGCGTAAAAAGAAATTATTACCTTCATTAAACTTTGAAAAATTAAGCTTAATTTCAGAACATGTGGTAGATAATTATGAGTAAAAATAAAATTATTACGTTCATTAAATTTTGAAAAATTAAACTTTCATGCTGATAACGTGTTATAAACTAGAAAGAAAATAGAGGAAAATAGAGAAAAGTCTATATATTTTTGTGTATTTCACTGATAACCAAAATCTCATCTTTATAGTAAACGATTATTGACACAAAAGTCATAATGATTAGGACTGTAAGGATATAAAAGTCATTCGAAAAATACTACTATATTTACAACAAAAAGTAGAATAATTTTTTTTTTCATTTTTCCAACCCCACCTACTATCTCCACCCCAACATTCACCCTCTACACCGCCCAATTTGATAAATGACGCCAAAACAGAAGGGTGAGAAACCATATTTGCAATTTGCATTTGTCACAATAGCAAATTCAAACCATATTTGCAAAATACTCTACCAAATTTGTGAATCTTGCTTCAATTAATGCTGAAGAAAACTAATGGTTGCTTAAGTATTCAGATTCGGGGCTCAGATCTTTACAAAATGGTGGGATTGAAGTTGTTAGTGTTAAGAAAGATAGGATTATTTTGTTTTATTGTTTATTAAGTGTAGAATTGTCTTTTTAGTTTCCTTTGTTTATTTAGGTTAAATAACCTTTTTTTTCTTGTATTCAATTGCATAATGGAGAATAAATGAAACTCTAGCCTCCTCATTTTTTCTTTCTTTATTTTCTTTGGATTGTTTAACATGGTGTCAGAGCTAAATTTCGTGGGATAAGGTTTAATCTCAAACAAAGCTTTCGCGGATCCAACTAAAAGAGACGCTTAATCTCAGGCTTAATTTTTTTTTTAAGAAAAAAGATGATTTTGAGAGGGTTTTCATTTAGTTTCTGTAATATGGTATTTCGTTTTCCTTTCTTTTGTGATTTAGTTTTCCTTATTTCTTTTTTATTATGGCTACTGAAAGAG